>VZRL01001508.1:0-302202 GCA_013397895.1 Origma solitaria
AGCACAGGGCTGACCCTCCACATGATGGTATATTTGGATCTGGAAAACAGGAAACAATTATTCTGTCTCCACCTCACACATCAACTTATGGAGTCCTGAGAGGAGTGGAAGGTGATGTGGGTGTGGCCAGTCTGCTTCAGATGCTGCTAGCTGTAAGCAGCGTGGACATGAGCTTAAACATGTTTTATTTAGGAGTATAGATATCACGACGAATCTTGTAATATTCGCGGCTGCGGGCAGAGAAAGCTGGCAAGGAAGCAGGCAGAAACCCCCAAGATGGCGAAAGAGAGAGTTTTATTTACAGAAACTTCTTTATATATCCATTAATAATCTAACAACCATTGGTCAGTAAAAAATCTACCTCCCAATATCATTGGTCATAGCTACAGAGCACTTAACACAAACACAGAGATTAAGAAAGTACAGAAAGTGCAGTTTATCTCTATTCTCCATGAGAAAGAACAGAAGGATTTCTAAAACAGTGCAACTACATATAGATGTAAGAAAAATTCCCTTTGCTCCTTCTTTGGCAACCTTTGTCATTGTTGATTTGCTTCCTTCTTTGCTCTAATAAATGCAGCAGTGCTACAGTTTACTGTAAGTTTGCAGTTTTCCCTAACCATTCATTCAGAACAGCACATTATGATGGGAGTAGAGCAGATGAGTGACAAACAAAAGTGCCTGAGTAAAAGCAGGGGGACAGGAAGAATATGAGTGTTGTAGGACAATGTTAACAGCAGCTGCCATAAAGGTGGTGTTCTGAGGAATGGAATACGCGACTGGGACAAGTTTAAATTTGCCTTTGTAGTATTGAATGGTTTTCAAAATCTCTAAAATGGTAAAAAATTATGGTAGTAATCCCAGCTACAAGCTGGACAAAGATGATTCTGATTCAGATCAGCTCCTGTCTGGACTTGATAAAGATTTAAGACTTTCCCAGAACACAGAAAAAAATGAAGCAAGATGCTTGAAGAAAAACAAGACAATGTTATAACAGAGGGGATTAAATGAGAAATATGGATTGCAGCAACAGAAGCACACAAAAGAAAGAACTCTTATGAAGGAGATATCTGTGTTCAAAAGGAATAATATGAGTGACTGGTTAAGCTGGGGAAAAAATCACTGAGATAAGCACTGTTCAGTTGCTCAGCAAAACTGCTGTATTTGAACAGAAAATCATACAAAAAATGTAGACAAATATTGCAACCATCTAAAAAGAACAAGAGCACATATATGGCACGAAATTTTCTTTAATAGTTCGTATAGATTATGAAAACATTTAAGAAATTGCTACAGTAGCATCCTGAGTGCAAGAGAAACAATAACTCAATTAATGTAATTGCAGACTATATGAAAATATTACAATAGTCCTGCTGAAGGAAGGGTTAGCCTTTTCAGTTATATTTGCTAGCTAATTACAACCACATTTGATCTCAAAAAAACCCCAAAACACTGAACAATAATGAACTATTTGATTTTATCCCAACTGGCTGTTAGTACAAAGTGCCATGGTTTAACCCCAGCCATAAATTTAAGCCCCACACAGCCACTCGCTCATTCCCCCCAGTCAGGATGGGAGAGAGAATCAGAAGAGTAAAAATAGGAAAACTCATGGGTTGAGAAGAAGACAGAAGAAGACCACACATGCCAGCAAAATAAAACAAGGAATTCAGTCACCACTTCCCATGGGCAAGCAGATGTTCAGCCAGGATACTGTCACTCTGAGTGTCCCCCCTTCTTTCTTATTCCACCAGCTTTATATGTTGAGCATGTTGCCATATGGTGTGGGTTATCCCTTGGCTCATTTGGGGTCAGCTGTCCCGGCTGTGCCCTATCCCAGCTCCTTGGGCACCCCCAGCCCTCTCCTGGTGGGGTGGGGTGAGAGACAGAAAAGGCTTTGGCAATACTAAAACACTGTTTCCAGCACAAATCCAAAACACAGCCTGTCCTAGGTATTATGAAGAAAAGAGACTCCATCCCAGCCAAAACCAGCACACAAAGATCCTGTGAAATTTCATGCTGATACAAATGAAGGTTCAGTACATGGACACAATTCACAATTAAATGTGTACCTTGAGTCACTAAGAGAAAGAGAAGATTTTTACCACTGTTGTGTAAAAGAATTGTTCATGAGTCTGGTATGTGAGAAGGACCTGGTCTGAATAACCAAGGACCTGGTATTTATGTATCTGTGGAGAGGTGAAACAGTTCTTCAACTAGTGAGAAACATTCCAAGCATGATTTTGAATAAGGAAGAAATAATTATAAAAGGAAGTAAAAGAAAGATTAAATATACCTAGGTTTCCTGGAAAGTTCAGCTATGGCAAACAGCTACAGAATTAACATACTCCACCAAGAAAGTGTTTTTTTTTAATAACTGCAACTTGAGAAATAATGCAACCTGGGGGAGGAATTCTAAATTGGAAGACTGTCAGAAAAACTAGCTGATTTTGGGAAGAGAGATCTTTCTCATTTAAAATTTAAGGTAGAAAATCAAGATTAACTTTTCGTCCTCTTTTTTTAAAAACCTTTTTCTTTTGTAAGGCTTTATCATTCTTTTTGCATTTAGTGTACAGTAAAAAATAAATATTGTTTTGACTTTTTTCATACAAAAGATTTTTTCAAGGACACAGGAATAAATAATTTGATATTTTCAATGGCAGTGGAACCCTAAAGATGCCGTAAACATGGAAGTTTTATAAAGAAATAAAATAATGTCCACCAATGTAATGGTGAAACAAATCTTTTTGGAACTTAAACAACTACAACTTATTTTACAATTGATTTAACCCCTAGTATAGTATGAAAAATGGTTCTTCCTAATTTTTATCAAATTCTTGCCTTTACTAAACATTGATTTCTTTTTCTGCCAAATGACAGTAATTTTAAATACAAAAGGAAAAGAATTACTAAACTGCTATGAAAATTTGGCTAAGATCTTTTCTTTCATTCCAATAATAATGCATGTTCAATTTGTTTCTTAATTTATTTGGACTCTTAAGAATCGATTTTAGTTGAATTGATAACTATTAACTTGTCCCATTGGCTGATTTATAAGAACATAAAAATAAGAAAAGAATCTGAAAGTAGAATTTATTGTTTCACAAAAAATTGAAAAGAAATGAATACTGGATGAAGAAAAAAACTATTTGAAACATTGGAATCTGTCTTTTTTTGTGCAGTTTTACACTAAGAAAAGTTTAATATTTCAAAGCTTTTCAGTAAGGAAAACCTTACTCTGTTCAACTCTAACTGGAAAGCTACAAAGGCATGCAAATAATTGCCATTGTTTTAATGAAAATAAGAAAGTCTAGACAATTTTTTTTATGATCAGATTTTTAATTTAAAAAGATAACTAGTACATCTTCACTGTGTGATGAAATGTATCTCTACATTAAAGAGCATATTTCTGAATTATGTTCAAAGGATGTCTTACTGCTAAATCAGAGGTATGGTTCTGGTTGAACACAATGAAAGACAGTGTGTCACCATAATGGAGAAGAATAAGGACAACTGCAAAGATATGTATTTTCATTGCATTTCATTATGACTACAATATTTCCAATGGAATACAGCCTTTTATTTATTTAAAAAAAAAATTAAGACCAGGTATGAAAAATAATTTCTTCCAGAAACTATTAAAATATATTGACAAAATAAAAAAACTCCTTCCTCTCCACCCTGTCCCCCCCTACCCCCCAAACTTTTCAAAACGTTCTATTAACATCAATAACTTGAGATCATGGAACTAATCTTCCAACTGAAGAATGATCAAGTCAGAAATTTTTCTTCAAACAAAAAATTAATATTTGGAATTTTTTTCCTTTCTCGTTATTTCATGGTATTTATCTGTAAAAGAATTTCTTTCCTTGAAGTACCATGAAAAGGGAAATTATTTTTGTGTTTAAATTTTCATTGTAGGTCTTATTTCTCTCATAGTTCTCAAATATATGTTAAGACTGACACAGATTTGGGTCTCTGTCTTCTCAATATTATGCAATTAAAGGAAGAAATTTCACACTCTTTCTGCTAAAATATACTATATACTTATTTAAAAGCTCATGAGAAATGTGGGTGAAGTTATGGGCCTACAGCTTTTTCCAACCACCCAAATCCATTAATGCCTCATCACTTGGTCTTAATGACACATAAAAACAAAGAAATAGTAAGTGACAAATATTATTTTAATAGATATTTAATATCAGGAAATTTCACACTTTAAAAATAACATTAGCTGAACTTTTTAGTATTATAGCACTATTAGTCATTATCTAAGTTGTTTTAGAACAAACATCCTCAAAGACTTACCTGGAAAATTTTTTTTCATCCTTTTTTAATCCAGATCTGATTTGAACTCCAACAGTTTCTCACTTATACCGAGCATCAAAATCTTTATTTTTATTTTTTCCAAAATATAGACTACTGCTCTTCAAACTACTCTGTATTACATTACTAGTGTTTCTATCTCTGTACATTGCTGGTTTCAGGTGTTTCTGCAGTTTTATGATACTCTTTAAGGCAGAGATGTGGAAGACCACAGATTGGAAAGACTAAAATCCTTTCGCATATACCACATTCCACAAGGCATGTGTAATATTCGAGTAGACTTCCTGGCACTACTGTGAAGAAGTAAGGTTTGCCCTATTTTACCTGAAGAAAAGAACCTTGAAGATATGCAAAAAGAGAATCGACAGCTGTCTGCTGGTTACTGGATGCTCACTGACCTCTTTGCAGTGTGTTAGAGGGGCCATGAAAATCCCAGCTGAAGTCAGGAAGGAGCTCCCTGATGCTGGGGTAAGGGCAGCTGTGTGGCAGTGTGCAGAGGAGCCAGCCATAGGTTACACAGCTGGGACCACAGTAGCAAACTGAGCACAGTGACAGCGGCAAAAGTGGCGCTTCCATGCCCAGAGAGCCCTGGGAAGGGCAGTAGAGCCGTGGGTGCATCTCTTCCGTCAGGTACAGGAGACTGCGCGGCAGTTCTGCCTTCTCTGCTGGCTTTGATCAGGAAACCAAGCTTGGCCTGACCTTCCCAGACCATGTTGTGTCTGACCAAAAGGTACATGTGAAACTGGTCCTTTTCAGAGCCACTGGAAACAGGGATGCAAAGAAGATGTAAAAAAGTTTTATAAAACCCTGTTGTTTATGAATTGAGGTACCCATTATGAGAATGTCAGCCCTCATCCTGAATGATAACCATTGGGAGGGATTTCCTGTCTCTGTAACTCTCACTACAGTTCCTCCAGCTGTTACTCTTGCCTGTGATTTTAAAGCAGGCTCCCAAATAGACTAAAGCGTGTATCATTTGCAGAGCTTTCCAGAGACTATAACAAAGAATTGAGCAGAATAATTGAATCTGCCAACAGTTGGCCACTTGCATCTTCTGGGTAAAAGACTGCTTCAAGATTAAATTTCAGGTGTACAAAGTCTCCTTTTTACCTTCTGAACTCCCCATCACTGTGCATTTCACAGGGGTGCCTCATTAGGTTGCAGAGCTTCTCAGAGTAGTCCATGTGAAAAATGCTGCTCAGGCTACCTTAACAAATCTGTAGGGTTTTTTTCCCTCCAGGAGTGGAACCTATCCCAAGGGCTCCATTATCCAGTTCCCCTTGGCTGTGTGGAAATAATTAATTTCACTTGAATGGCTTTTATTTAGAAAGATGTTCAGCTGAAGATATTTTGGTTTCAAGGCTGAATTTCCTGGGTTTGATTATCGTGTAAAAATGGATCTACGTATTTTAAATGGGAGACATAGTTATAAAATTCTTCTGTCGATTAATTCCAAGTTGCTGTGCTGGCATCAATTGTGTATTGATCTACTAGAGACATTTCAGTTTCCTGTTGTTTTCTTTTCTTCTCAAGTGCTCCTGAGATCCCTATATGGCTTAGTAGACAAACCCATGATCTTATTAGATTCTTTTCTTATTCCTCTGTTAAATACTTAGTATGTGGTAAGAGGAGAGACACAGAAAAAAATATCTGGAATAAATATCCCAATAGTTTACTGAAGAACAAAATATTAAAGTATCAGTTAAGGGACAATAGTCATAAACTTCTAAAATCACCTAATTTTTGTTCTATCTATAGTAAATAATGATAAAAGCAAATAAGCCTTCAATGATTTTTAATAATTTTAATACAGAATTGCTGAAGAAGTAATGATATTGTTATCCTGATATAGATATCCCAAACATGTGAGAATTAATGCACTCATTTTGATGTGTATGTTTTCAAGTATATATTTAGTTTCATCTTTACCAAATCTAAAGCTGCATTGGTCATCCTCAGCTCTTCTCAGTAAAAGGAGATGAGCAGATCTTTTTCATCACAAAAAGGAATCATAGAGTCATGGAACAGTTTGGGCTGGGAGGAACCTTTAAAGCTTGCCTAGTTCAGCCCCAACCCCGCAATGAGCAGGGTGATCTTCAGCTCGATCAGGTCACTCAGAGCCCTGTCCACGCTGACCTTGAGCGTTTCCAGGGGCACCACCTCTATGGGCAACCTGAGCCAGTGTTTCATCACCCTCATAGTAAAAGATTTCTTCTTTATATCTAGTCTAAATCTACCCTCTTTTAGTTTGAAACCATTACCGTTTGTCTTATCACAACAGACCCTAATAAGATGTTTGTTTCTATCTTTTTTATGAGGCTCCTGTGAGTACTGAAGTGCTGCAATTGGGTCTCCCAGAGCCTTCTCCTTCCCAGGCTGAACAACCCCAACTCTCAGCCTTTCTTCACAGCAGGGGTGCTCCATCCCTCTGATCATTTTTGTGGACTCAAAGAGGTGCACTCTTCCTGTGCTGAGGATCCCAGAGCTGAATGCAATACTCCAGGTGGGATCTCACCAGAACAGAATAGAGGGGTAAAATGCCCTGATGTATTTTGAGATAACACCTTGAGATGTCATTACGATCTAAGAATCTCAAATTTAAATTTTTATAGAGCATCTCTGAGATCTAATCAGGGGAAGTCCACAGAGAATCAGTGAAGGTTATACTTTATGAACAAATGAACCACAAGCTCATATTTAGGTGTCTACGTTTTATTTATTTGTGACCGGGCAATGAAATATACTGCCAAAAGACCCTTTTTTTGTGTGTGTTTGTGTCTTTTACAATCTCACTTTGCTTGATGAACTGGAAGAAGGAAAAGCAATCACTTCCTGGCTGAAAAGAAAGAGAAAGCAGGTGTGTAATGTGAACAGATTTATTAGACAACTACATAAATAATGTTTTATTGCTAGTAAAAAGTCTGATTATACTAATGTTAGCAAAAGCAGGGATGAAGAGTCTGCAAAAGGAATGAAAGGAAGGACAAACTTTATTTTCTAAGATATTAATAATTACATAATAGAAATTTTAATAGGATAGGACAAAGGAATCATAGGTGGAATTTATGTTCTTGCAGCTATGGGAACACTGAAAGACCTGAAATCACAAGATTTAGTGCTTTCTACAGCACACATGATGTGTCCAGATGCAGTAACCATTTTGCAGTGTCTAGGAAAATGCTATGTCAGTGACTTTAGGGAAGGTATAATATTTCTAGAAATTATACATCAGGAGAAAATATTAGAAATTCCTTGGGCATATGTTGGTACATTGACCTCTGTCCCTCCAGGTACATGCAGTGATCCATTGTCTTCTCCAGGTGTCACACAGACCAGTACAGAGCTGGCACTGTGACAACCAGTAATAAGCCTGCTGTGCTGATGTCATAAACCTGAATCCAGTTCCTTAGAGCTGCAGAAATCTTACTATCTGGAGAAAAAATCTTGGGCTTGGTACCACCATCCTGTGATAATCAGAAAAATATTAACTTGCACATTCTGTAACTTAAGATAAAAATAATGTTTTACCTATCCTTCCGTCTTTCTCATTGTGGTGTAAATGTCACCTGAACATCTCACCTGAGAGATTGCAGAGAGCAGTTTCAAGGACTGTTTTATTTTATTGGGTGAACATTACTCTCTGTGTAATGGCTCAGGCAAAAAGCAATAAAGCTGTCTCTGGAAACTTGCCTGGCCTTCAGCTTTGCTAAAAGTATATGCTGAAAATCAAATTAGCTGCAAAACTTTATAGAAGTTGACTGCTGCCATTGCTGTATCTGTGTGGACCGTGCCAGTGTTGCTAGACATTTCTGAAAAGCTTTTTTACTCCTGAATGCCTGATAGTGTAGTCTCAGCACTACTTAAATCAGTAAGACCTGCTAAACCACAAGAAGACAAGAAGACATGAAGATGCTTGGGAGGCTAGTGCATTTTAGTACTTGTCACTTCTAGATACACGATTGAGATTGATATTCCTATTTGATGTAGCTGAAGCAGCTCAAACAATGATCAGATTTGTTTAGACAACTGGTTCATATGGTGTAATCCCTTTTATGGGTCCGTGGAGTCAACTATCCATAGCAATGTCAATAGCCAGCAAAGAGCCTGATCCCCTTGTCTACCCACTGGACTAAATTCTGTAACTCGCTGTACCTGTAGAACATCCTTACCACAGCACTATACTGATTGAGCCTCTCCTGGGGTGGCATAATGATATCTTGTATTCCCTATTGTTTTGTATGCTTGACCAGAAATATGGTCCTGTAGCTTTAACTGTGTCCCGCAGCTGGGAGCTCCGCCGCCAGCACGGGATGTTTTGAAACTTTCCCCAGCTCTCCTATGGGGGAGTGAGAAGGAAGGGACACTGTTTTTTTTTTTTCCCAGAGTCAGTTGCTGCTGCTGGTGGCTGGTGCTACTGGTGTGGCTGCTGCTTGGGTTGGGTTTTTTTTTTCCCTCCCTGGGATTGTTTTTCATCGTTTTGGATCCTTTTCTTCAACTTGTTTTCTCATCCGAGAACCTGAGGAGCCCCGGGGGACAGCGGACGAGAATCGTCCAGGGAGCCACCGGAGGAACTTCACCTAGCCCCTTCGGGGCCCCCGGAAAGGGGAAGCTACGCCTGAGGAAAAGGACACTAAGTTCATCAGCTGTTTGTTCAGGTTTTCTGACCCCTTTTCCCCTTTTCCCTTTCCACTGCGTGGTCTGTTAATTAAACAGTTCTTTCCACTTTAGGCTGAGATATTCTGTGTTGTGGGGGGAGGGGTGCCAGAAACCTCTGCTGTGGGGGAGGCACCTGCTCGGAGTGCTTTCCACCTAGGATATTTGTCTCTAATCCAAGACAGAGCCACAGAAAAAGGAACAAGGGAGGGAGGAATACCTATTCAGGAAAGTCCTGGCTCCAACAAATAGGTCTGTGTAGGCTGGGATGGCATCATGCAAAGATGCTGGCAGCAGCTCAGCTGCATCAGCCTGTCAGCTGGGCTCATTCTGCAGGGCTGAGCGCTGCACCAGGGGCCCGTGCTGGGTCTGACTCTCTGCCAGGTTTAGTCAGCAGTAGCTCAGATCTCTGCTGTGATACCAAAATGTACTAGGAATGTCTAAATTCATTGTCCTCTCTGTCTTGAAAAGGCTTCCTAAGGGTAAAATTTGGGAAAAACAGTCAGTGCCTAGCAGTTTTCCTTGTTTGTTGGATATGTTTCACTACCTGCAAGACTCTGGGATTTTCAACAAGAAGATAAGTCAGCAGTGCCCAACAGATGCCATGAGTATGTGAGGTGAGCACCTCCCAGCAGCTCTTTTAAAGGAACTTGTGTGTTTGGGTCTGTTGCAGTACCAAGAAAGAACACATATATTTAAAACTCCCAGAACACAAGTCACTTCATACCTAGCACTTCTGCAGAGCACCCTGGGATCCACAAGAATGCCTTGAGTGAAAAAGGTCATAGCCTGTGGACAGAGCCATGAAGATGCACAGACTCTGCCAAGATTTCAGTGAGGGCAACTTCACTTTTTGCCTTCTGTCTGGCAGTAATATGAAGTATGCACCTAGGAGAAAGAAAAAACAACAAGTACTGCAGTTTCTCAGTAGGACCAGACAGATTTCTGGGATGTCAGATGGGAAGAAAAACAGAAGATCACACTGAAAACTATGGTAGTTCCAGGAGCATCTCCAGTCTGGAAAGAGGACTCATTATAAATAGTACCAGGCACATACACTGAAAGATGGAGATCTGCTAACTAGATACGTCATTAGTACCCAGCATTAGACAAAATCAGGATGTTTTGGCTGACACTGTTAGAGGGGAAGAGCAAGAAAGCAGATGAGGAAGTTGTGCTTCCTTTTCTTGGCAGTGAGGTCTCTCTCATTTATGCTAACAGGATGCACTAACAACACCAATAACAAAAGCAGCAATTTGAATTGTACATTGTAAAAAATTGCATTGCTGCATTTTCTGGTAAGAGATCCCTTCAGTTTCCTTAGACATAGATACTCTGGAATGTGTTGAATGTTGCATATAATAGGCTAATCAACAGAAATCTGTCAAATGAATTCATAATCATAATTCTATATAACAATATTTAAATGATATTTTGCTTTACACACCTGTTAGGAATATGTATGCATAGGATGGATAGATAGATAGATAGATAGATATAGATAAAAATATATATAACATTTATATTACTATATTTAAATTCTGAGAACAAATATAGTGACTAATATCACTTGTAATTTAATAGGGTTGCTAGAAACCCTGTACTCAAACAACTGTACTTATTATCTGCATCTGCTTTTGGTTTATTCAGGCTACAGTAATAGTAAGATATCTGTCATCTACCTCGTAGAAATAATCTGATGATTAATCATCTTATACTAAATGTCAAAGCACAGCCTACAATCAGCTTCTGAAATTTATATTTTGGTATTCATCAGTTTTCAGTTCCAGATAACAACCAGCCACTCTGTTAATTTTTTAAAAATAAATTTTTTCTTAAAATAATTTTGAAAAACTCTATGAGGCTGCAAATGTTGTGGATTGGGAATCCTTGAAGGTATTTATATTTATTAATAACAGTTTTGTCTTGAGGGAAGAAAAGTAGATATCCAAATTACTTCTGAATGTACAGGAATATAAATTTTTACTGTAACAACAAGAAAAATCAGTGACATGCATTTATTTTTTTCTAATTGTTAATATGACTCCATTCTTCTGATGAATGAAGATTTATGTTTAGGCTGGGCTATTAGACTTACCATTAATCCAGATGACAGCACTTCTCTTTGTAGTAAGTCAGTATGTCAGAAGTTATAGCTTTAAAAAAAGTCATGTCATTTACATTTTATTCAAAGAGTGTATTTCCCAGAGTAAACTAAACACTAAAATATGAGTTTGCCACAATTTGTTTTTCAGGTTTATTTTCACCTTCATTCATTTTTTGACATCTTAGACCAACACTCCCTGGAAGAACACTAAGAAAACCATCATAATCACCTGCCATCAAACCAGTCACTCAGCACAGATGACCCAGACAGCTTAGGCAAAAATGTAAAATGTCTTGCTATGAGAAATTAGTATCTGCGAATAATGTTACAGAAAGCATATCTATGCCCTCTGCTATGGATTTTATTTTGATTAAGGTAATGGGGTTTTGCAAATGTGAAAGTTTCAAAGTCAATTATATCATGTATAAATAGTGTGCTAAAGGCACAGACATGGCTATATACCTTTCCTTCCTAAAGACCTTCTCAGTTTCTGACTCTTTTATCACCCTGTATTACTGTGCAGAGTGGTAATGCACTGTGGTATTTGGATCTATCATATACTTTTATATATTCATATATCATATAAAAAGATCTATTAGAACACTTGAACTAAAACAGATACTGAGAACTACCTTGCATCTATGATAATGAAAGCTTTGCAGATATTAACAGCTATTTTTGAAATTATTTTTACATTTGTTTTTCACCTTATTTATAAAATTTTGTTTAATAAATAACTGCAGGGATAGCTTTCTGACATTATCATGCATATTTACCAGTGATAATTTCTGCTACACTATCAGCAGTAAAATTCAGTTGGAACTGTACATTTTTGGTGGCACTCAGTAAAAGAGGAAAGACAACCTTATTGTGAATAATAGGACAACCTTATCCGTTAAATAATGATACCTTCTTCTAAGGAATACTTGTGTTTGTGCTTCTTACAGGAAGATTTCCTGAACGGATAAAAATATTTTAACACACAATCATTATAGATTGCTTATCACTTATGATGAACCAAGTAACCTTGCTATTGATGAAGATGACAGCACAGCTAAAAATCAGTTATTAATTTATTTGCTTACATCCATTCCTTTCCAGGAAATAGGTGAGTACAATATAGGAACGGACTGGCTTTTATCTTGCTGAGGGAGTCTGCAAGGCCAAGGGATAGAGGCTATGCCTGTCGATAATGAAGGATCAGGCACTAAACTGACTAGAAGAACATAAAAAAAAATAAAATAGTGATAACTGCTTGAGAAACACTCACATATGGAGAAAAAAGAATGCAAGGAAATAATGAGGCCATATTAAGTTGACACAAAAGGCAGCTGGGACAGGGCAGAGTTTCTGTGTCTTGTTACACTTCTGAAGAGGAGCTGTAGGCTGCATCTTCTAATCCCTTGTAGACCACATATACTAATCCCTTAATAGCAATAGTGAAATGATTAATTAAACTTTTGTTAATTAATTTTGTGAGGTTATTTTTTGCAATAGGAAAAGCTACAAATGCAGTGTTAAAGGCTGCTAACAAGACTGACAAATCTGCCCAAGGGAGTGCCGCTTCTAGCAAATACTAATATGTTTGAAATGTTTTACGAGACATCTGTGACACCTTAAGTATTCTGAGAAGAGGCTTAATCATAGAGTGCTCTGAGTTCAGTGCTGCCATGGGTAACTTTCTGACATCATTTCACCATGCTTTCTTAAGAAGGAGGTAAAACCAGTTACTTAAGTTTCTCTTCTCCTTCTGCCTCCTCTTGCATCCATTCCACATTTGCAAGTCTCTTCCTAAATCAGCAGCTTGTTAGGACACCCTGTAAACCAGATTACTGAAACTGTCACTGCTTTTAAAAGTTTCAGGGTGGGCTCACAACCACTTGTAAATGAAGACAGGAAAGAGCATGGTAGTGTAGAATGGCATAAAGAAGTAATGATAATGCAGAAGTGGCAAAAACTGAAGATGTCTTTTAGGAAGAAAAAGTATGTAGCTGTGACCTAAATAATGCCTCAACTCCTCAGGAGTTCTTGTGTCCTGCAGCGCACTCCACACCACCAGAGCACAAGGTCTTTGTTTGAAATTGAGTGGAGGGATGGTCACTGACCTCCATCTGTCAGAGTAACTTTCAACTTTCTCATAATTACTTTTAGTAGTGTTCAGAGTACTACCAAAGGAAATAATCCTTTTAATTGGTGTCCAACCCCAACTGATGATCACCTGTGCCAGTGCTAGGGGCTCCAGCTAGTCAGCTTTCTTCCACAGCTTTGTATCAGAGCCTACTTGGGTGGCAGTGGAGTTCTGGGTAGGAAACCTATCCTTGCCTTGCACAGCAGGTACTTTAGCACAGGACCAGGTGTCTTGGGACCTTGCAGACCAATCAGGGAGATATTTAGCAAATTCAGGAACCTACAGGATAGACAGTGCTAAAAAGTGGGCAACTGAATTTCAATATTAGGGTTGAAGGCTTTTTTCGTTGTTTAATTCCAAGTTTGTGGCATATATTTTTCCTTATAGATACCCCTTTTATTTTCTCATATATAAAATTAAAAGAATGATGCAAACCTCCTTTTTTAAGTATTTCAGATATCCACCAAAGTGCAATTAAAAATACATGTAGTAATGATACATGAGAATACTTTTGCACTTAAAGTTATTTTGATTAAATATATATTAATAATTGTAGTGTAAGCATAGTAAAATTGTAGATCCCAGCAGATATATTGTACAAGCACTGCATTCTTGTCTGTTGTGCGTTGATTTACTGCATCTGAAATGAACCACAATGGAGTACTTAGGAAGTATCATGTGTCAAAGAAACATGATAAGTAAAAGATTCTATAGGCAGGGCAATAGAATTAGAAAAATAAGGAAACGATTCAATTTTCATCAATGTAAAGTAATCTTTGCAATGGTTTTGACTAGGAATATCCAGACTTCATCTATGCTGCCTGAAAAATAGCTACATAAGATTCAAATATTTTTCCCTCATCATTTTGCATCAATATAACATGGTTTCAAGCAAGTTCACTATTAAGCAGTAGTCTGTGTTCGCCTCTACACACTCTACTCAGTACAACAAAAGAGAAGTCTGTTGCAGAGCAGCAAGGCCTTACAAAATGAAGTTACCCTTGTAAAATCCTTGCTCACTTCTGTTACTTTGGCTAAGTAGAAAAGCATTCTGGGAATGACTCAGCTAAACTAGAGGTGAAAACCAAGTTACATAATTGTAAAACAATTATTAGAAGCAATAAGTGTTCACACTGTGGGGCTCGTGGTTGGTTGCACCTGATGCCTGTTCCTGTCGTGGTCTATGGTGGTTGGTTAAGCACATTTGTTGTGCCTCAAAAGTATGTAAAACTCATAACAAACTAGCAGTTTAAGAACCCTGGATTTTTGCAATAAAGTATCTTCGCCATACCATAGTGGAGATTGTGTGTACCTTAACACCACAGAAGTTGTATTTGTGCAGAAGAAAAATATCATGCATGAAACAAAAAAGGAAAATCATGGAGATACGCAGAAATTAAATATATATGAATTCTCACATCTTTGACAAAAGTCTCTCATTTATCAAGACTTTGGAGCATATTCACTACTAAAGGAAACTCTCCAGCTCCATAATTGTTTCCCTCTTTCCCTACACTTTTAGAAATGTCAAACCAAAGACAACAGAACAAGGATTTGTTTCCCAGAGAGAGTGTTGTCACCATCACCCAGCTAGAGTCAGACAACTGGGATGGTTCAGAAGGTGTCTACAGCTATGGCAAGTCTGTGATGCTCCTTAACATCTTTTGGTGTTTGCTACCGTGAAGTATGTCTGAAAATTCTCATAAAAACACATTTTAATATATTCTCTAGCCATGCATTTTAATGAAATGGACCGGGCCTCATGCACTACTGACATCCGGTTTTAGTGGTTGAAACAAAATATTGACTGGATTTCCAGGTTTCTAACAAAGTCACTATTTACCATATAGCATTTCTGCTTCTTCACATGTGTGGTTCCTGATTTCACCACTTCCAACTGAAATGAATGCCTTTAATAAAACTTCCAGTGCTGTGCTGTTCCATCATTATTTTTGCTCCTTAAAGATGGAACTTTGTGCGATGTTATCTCTGATTTACCATTGGTATCCAAAGTGGAAGCATAGAGTAGCACCTTATTCCAGGCAGGAAGGGACCTCAGGACATCTACAGACCAACCCCTTACCCAGAGCAGGGCCAGTTGTGGGGTCAGACCAGCCTGCTGACTTTTGTGGGGTTCCTGTCAATCCATTCCTGCAGGTCCTACTGGCCTTGCCCCAAGGTGTGCTGAGTTGTGTGGTGGCAGATTGTTATTGTGAAGAAACCTATGGAAACATAATTGTACATAGAAGTGTTCCCAGACTGACCTTACAAATTAATTTCAAAGGCAAAACCTTATGAATAAACATTAGGAGTAGCTACTATGCAGTCAAGTTCTTTGCCATAATAGTCTTATTGTAAAGGGCACTGAGGAATACAGAGAATAGCTGTGTATAGGCTCAAAAATCTTAAAAGAATTGCAAGGTTAGAGACTAGCGTACTCCCCCATCACTTCCACAGATCTGATTAAACAGTCTCTTAAAGAGGAAAAAAAAAAGAAAGGGAAAAAATGAAGTTTAATATTGTATTCTATTTATTTTAAAGAAAATTACTTTGGTTTCCCACAGGAAGATGATAATTAAGGAAACAAAAGAAAAAAATAGCTGAAGATAGGCAGCATCTTTTTACATGTGTAAAGAGGAGCATCAGAGACTTTAATCTTTCTTGCCCCTTGTGACATGTACTTTGAAGGAGAAAGATTCCTAAATGATGACACCTGGAAAATGAGCTGTGATCTTTCAATCTCACCCCCAAAGACACCCTTAAAATATAGGCATTTGATATATTCAAATATAATGTTGATAACTGCAGATCCCTGAGCAGTAGAAGGAACAGATTTATCCAGGAAGGCTGCTCTTGTTTGAAGCTTTTGTCAGAATTGAAGCTGATAATCAGCAGAGCTGTTAATGAAACAAAATACCCACACAGATCTAGAAAAACAAGTTGGGAGCAGAAAGGCAAAATTCTGGAATTCTATATATAAATTTGACCATGAAGGTAAAAAAAGAGTGAGATAAAAAATTTGTTTTACTTATAACTTTTTATTAGAAGTGTTTAATTTCAGTTTTGACCTTTTAAATTTTGTTTATCACATATTTTGGTTTTTGACTAACCTTAAGTAATGCATTAAGTAATTTACTGAATGTTTTTGCAACTAATTCATTCTCTGTGATTTAATTGTGGAAAATATACAAGGATTTTTATTGAGGGTTAGTTAAAATTGCCTGACTTATTTAAAAAACATATTTAAATAAAACATCAATAGAATATTTGAAGATCAGCCCTTATGTGTACAGTCATCCTCATTTCCAAGATATTCAGATACATGAAGATAAGATGATCATCCATATGTTATAGAAAATTTACACTGAAATAACCTGCAGGGAAGGATTATGTCAGTTTTATAGAAGGTTACATCTTTAGTCATTTTGAATAGTTTTACATGGCTTGACTTATAACTATGAATTATAGATGCTCTGTGGGGAAAGAAAAGCACTAGACATATCATGCAATTGATTTTTATGTTCAAACATTTATTACGTCAGATTTGATGGAAAGAGTGCATAGAAAGGAAGTGTTTCTATGGGTGTCCTTAAACCTAGAGAAAAATCGTAATTTGAGCATACACTCAAATAATAGGGTATCTAGAGAAGCCAACAGCTTGCATCAATGACGCCAACTCTATTCACAAACAAAGAAACAAAATATGGTACAAATGGATACATTTGTATTCTATTTTGCTATTTTGCTATTTGAAAACAGAGGAAGACAATGGAACAAGTGAAAGGCTGTTATTACAGCAATGATATATTATATGCTGCATTACATTATCAGGAGATAATGCAATAGCATTTTTGTGGATCACTACAAGTCATAATTCCTGACAACTATAAGCATGTCCACAAAAAGGTCACAGTTATGGGCTGTCACAGCCCACTGAATAAAATGAAATACAATACTGTGCTGCCATAACTACTTGAGTTGTAAAGGGGAGTAACAATTTATTGAGTAGATTAAGAATTTGAAAAGAGTCCACTGCTACAAAACCTGTTTTAATACCAGATATATTCTTAGATAGGTCAGAGGGCGTAAAACCATTTGAAGTAGAGGATTACATTAGAAGAAAAGTCATATATGGCTACAGGGGAGACAGGATCACAACACCATTGTGCTGCAAGAAGCCAACATCATGATGTAAATAACATTTTGGCCTTGAAAATTTTATGGGGACTATGCAAGCCACCTCTGACCATACAAAACTGCTGAAATTGCTAAATGCCAAGATTTATGCACCAAGTCTTTTGCTGTGTTGGCAAAGCCTAGATGATAGGCAGGGAGGCAAGGGCATTATCAGACCAGCTGTCAGTATGTAAATAATCTTCATGGCTGTGCTATATTGCTTACTGATGGGTAAAATTATATTATACTGGTCTTCTCAAAATGTTTTCCTCCTAAATTACTACTCACAATGCATTAATGTTTGAAGAATAATAATGCTGTGGGTTGAGTTATATGCAACTGATACTGGCTAACACATTTACTTCCTTTTTTTAAAATTCCTTTAAATTTCTTCACAGGACTAGGAATAGCTGAAACAATAATTGCCTCTAACTTGAGAATGAATATATGTCCTGGTGAAACAGAGACACCCTTCTGAGACTTACACCCACTGTGGTAATTACATGGGCAAAGGCAGCTTCTTGCCTTGTTTTTGTAGAAGTGATGTGGGAAGGTATTAATCATGTATTCACCTAGAATCATGTAATCACAGAGCCAGGGTGGCTGAAAAGCTTATTTCTTTGAGCTTTTCCTTTATGCTTCTTCTGGACACTCTTATTGGAGAAACTGTATTAGTTCATATCTTGGCATATTAACTTAAGCCAGCCATCAATTTTCATTTGCATGACTATTTTCAGGCTTTAACTGCACCGGTTGAGGGCAAGACATGCTGCCTTATGGAGTAGGACTAACATCTAGAATGAAACTTTTTGCAGGCACTGCAGCAAAATCCAGCAAATCCTGTGAGGCACAGCCCTAGGGAGGATAGAAGAAGAGGACACCATGGAAGAAGAGGACACCAGCAAGCCAGAAGGGAACCTCTAGATTCAATCATGAAAGATGTGGTGGCACAGAAGTGAGATCTTTCAGGTTAAATGTAGGATGAAAGGAGTTTGGCACCACAAGCAAGGGAACTTTTTCTTTTGTCTAGAGAACAGAGAGTTTGGCTGTTCTTCAGCAGTTTCTCTTTTGAAGGAAACTACTTCACAGAATTCCAAATTTTGGTTCAAGTGCTCAGGTCAAAAAAGAATAACAGCTTAGAATGCAGTCTAATACAAATTAGGTTCATGTCCTGTACAGAAAGCCAATTCAAACCAGATTTCATTAAATACAATGATGCTTATTGTTTGTAGACTTACTTTATATCATACTAAAGAAGACAGTAGATATAGAAAGAAGAGAAAGAGCTACCATCCATGTAAGCACAAAAGATGAACTCATCCGTTTCTCAGTTAAATATGCCAGTTGAAATAATTTAAATGTAAGTGTTGTACAGGGACAAAACCCATGGAGCTCAGATTAAATACCTCAGTTAAGAAGACTTTAGTCTCTGATGTAGCTAAGTTACTGACCTGGTGTAGGCCATGTCTTCAGACTTGAGAAAAATTGCACAGCGTTCATCATCAAACTTAGCTCAGATGCAGCCTGATTATGTCTTATTTGTAATATAGACTGAACTAGGTCACAGAGGGCCATGAGGATGGTGAGGGGTCTGGAGGGGAAGCCACGCAGGGAGCAGCTGAGGTCCCTTGGGCTGTTCAGCCTGGAGAAGAGGAGACTGAGGGGAGACCTCTTTGTCATCTTCAGCATCCTCATGAGGAGAAGTGGAGGGGCAGGTACTGATCTCTCTCATGACCAGAGACAAGACTTGAGGAAACGGCATGAAGCTGAGTAGGGGGAGGCTTATGGTGGATATCAGGAAAAGGTTTTTCACCCAAAGAATGTTAAGGCACTCAGACTGTCCAGGGAAGTGGTCACAGCACCAAGCCTGACAGAGTCCAACAAGGGTTTGGATGTACATGGTACATGGTGTGATTCTTGGGGTGTCTGGCACGGGACAGGAGCTGGACTTGATCATCCTGAAGGGTCCCTGCCGACTAAGCATATTCATAACACTCTGACATTGTGAATGTGGAAAGGGTGTGGCTTTTTCTACTTCTTCGTGTTTCTCCTCAATGTTATCTGCCTCTGTTTTTGTTAGTTACCCATATACTAATAATTTTTAAAATATTGCATGTGGGTCACAGTATTTGCCATTCATGAGCATCAGATATCTTATTCCAAGTGTAGATGTATTAATTTTCAATGCTGACTATTGTTTGGGTTTTTTAATTTATTGGCATCCCTCTGTGGGGAAAGTCTGGAAAAACTTGTGTATGTCTGTGTAGCTAATGATAAAGTCTCTCCATAATTTCGTTTTTCTCATCTCAGTGTCATATCATAAGATTGTCCTAAATCAATAGTCAACCTCATCAGTCTCCCTGTGTTTGATAACTGTGGAATGTATTACATTCTTCTAGAAAACAACCTAGTAAGGCAATACTTAAAGGCAACACATTTTTATACTGAGAGTATGGAGAAAAAATCTAAAATTGTGGGGTTGTTGAATCTGTTTCAGTTCAACTTTTGTGGAGTACCAAGTTCTGCTGACACCAGTAGATCTTCTCTGTAGCTTTTAAGCAGAACTGGAGCATAAATTGCATGAAAAACAGCAAAAAATGCTATGCTTATAATCATCATATAATACTAGGTGATAGAAAATGCAATCATTTACATGCAAATAGCTCTGAAGCTGTACTGACTCTAAAGGTGTAATGGACTGCATTTATTAAGGTCCTATTCCTTAGAGACATTATACTTGCTCATAGGCTCTGTAAGCTGCTTATGTCCCTGCATGACTTCCTGACAGCTATTTTGCCTTTGCTCTCATGATTTTTTCACTTTTCTCACATTTTCCCTATCTTTCATTCGTCTGTGTGTGTCACTGTCTAACAACACAAATGAGCTGTGGCCTCAAACCCTCAGGGTTCTACACATGTCACTTGAAATAAATGGCTTACCTTGATGCAAGGTTTAGGATACTGAATAAGCCTGCAGATTATTTTCTTGGTATGGTTCTATCTTTTTTCTACTGAAGTTCACTCATTTGAATTCCTCAGCTTGGGGAAATTTTGAGTATTGCTGCAGACTATTACTCTAAGAATCCAGAAGGTGAAATGTTTTCAGGTCAAAGTACATTCAGTACTTTTTTCTTAATGCCACTGCTGGTACGTCACTGATAAATTGGAACAGATATGCTAATGAGCCCAATACTGGCTCCACTCCTGTTTCACATCTTTATTAATGATCTGAATGATGTGGCAGATTCTACCCTCAGCAAGTTTGTAAATTACATTAAACTGGGAGGAGTGTCTGATGTCAGGGTCAGTGGGTCACGCTGCCATCCAAATGGACCTCAACAGTTGAAGAAATGGACTGTCAGTAATCTCCCCTAGTTCAGCAAGGGGAAGTGAAAAATTCTGCACTGGGGGAGGAACAGCTACAGGTACCAATATACACTGGGGGCTGTACAGCTGGAAAGCAGATTGGCAGAAAAAGTCCTGGGGATCCCAGCAGACACCAGGTTGGATATGAGCCAGAAATGTGCTCTTACTGCAAAGGAGGTGAAACATATTCTGGTCTGCATTAGGCAAAGCATTGCCAGAAAGACAGACATAAATAAAGATTTATGCCCTGTCTCTGCATGTTAAAAGTCAGCAAAACATCTGAGTCTGTGGGCCTCATTCTTCTAGAGTTTGGGGTTGTTCGAGTGTGTTGCTAAAACCTATCAAGGTTGTAGAAAAACAGAAGTTAGTCACCTGGTCTAATTCAGCCCCTGGAGTAATCTTCCTCTCTTCGTTAAGTATGCACCAAGGATCCTAATTTCTTCAAAGCAAAGTTAGCAATCGTGACTAGCCCTGCAAGGGATAATTAGACTTTACAGTAATCAACTATGTCTTTTGACTTCAAAGGTCAAGTATTACTCCAACACATCCCTAACAACTAATCAC
This sequence comes from Origma solitaria, assembly GCA_013397895.1. Taxonomy (NCBI): domain Eukaryota; kingdom Metazoa; phylum Chordata; class Aves; order Passeriformes; family Acanthizidae; genus Origma; species Origma solitaria. The sequence goes on from VZRL01001508.1 coordinate 21,320, forward strand.
TTTAAGAAGAAAATAATTAATAGACACCTTGAAATAGGGATCACCAAGGTAGTTTTCAAACTTTTGGGATAAACTAAAAGAAAAAAAATAGTTTTGATAAGTCAGGACTGTATTAGCTGTAGTTTCAATTTATTTCTTTTATTGAGACATACAATTTATAATAGCACCCTTGGAATCCTTTACTGACTAGCACTGATTATTTTTACTAAATAATCGGGAATGAGAAACCTTTCTAACAAATTCAGAAAATTCTGAGTGATCAGTGATATTGCAAACAAAATTCTAAATTTCTCCATTCCTCTTTAGGCTTTTATTTTTATTGTTACAAGTTGATTTACTAATTGCCCTCTATTTTTCTCCTATCTCTCATAGAATACTAGAGGGACACACAAAAACATTTGCTATTTTCCCGATTCCTGAAGTGTTGTTTCACCTGTGTTTGCATTAGTATTCACTCTCCAAAAGAACACTAGGAGAAAGGAGGTCTGGAAGCACAAACACTTACCTCAAAGCTTGCTCAAGTGCTGCCATTTTCATAATATATATGGATGGCTGAACCGGCAAAATATGAGGTTGATCATGAACGTGTTTCTTAAAAATCATATCTGAGGCAGCCCTTGATTTGACATTGCACAAGTAGCCATCTTAATAACCTAAACCTCTACTCTATATATTAGGGTATTTATTTGAGATCCAATGTTATGACAGAGTAAATAGTATGTGCAGAATTGTGACAGTTTTTCTTTCAAGAACTTGCAGCGTAGAGTGGCTATTACAAAATGTATGAAATATTTCTCTAAATGTTGCAAAATAACACTGAAACACCCTGCTTCTTTCTACAAATTCAAGTCCTCATTGCGAGAGTATGTTATTCTCTTTAACCATCTCTGGATCTCAGTAGCATTTTAAATGATTCCATCTCCTATTAATACCTATAATTACTTTCTGTGGTGTTTGTGATTAACTGATTTAATCCCTTATATGATTTTGAATGAAATATATATATTTTAGAAGAGAGATTTCCAAGCCTTTATAAAATTTGGTATACGGGGCTAATTTATAGCAACCCTAAGTAACTTACCTTATTTTTGTCCTAAGTTTAAGAATGTTGTTAAAATTAAAAGAAAATGCAGAAACACTTTTACTCATTTTCAGCATTTTTGCCAAAGAGAAGTATACAGTACCACAGGAGCTATTGCTGTAGGCTCTGCAACTGTAGGAGGACTGATCTCTATTGGAAGATCAATACAGTGACCCTCCATTTCTCATTTTGAAAGGAGCCATTGTCACCTGGCCTCAAAATGATGCTCTAAAAATGCCCAATATGGTTTGCCCCTCTCTTTGAGGACCAGGGTTTACCAGCTTTACCCAGACTGAGTATTATCCAAAAGTGACTCACTCCAGCAGCAAGACACAAATGTTTTCACACATTTAGCTTCAAAACTATGGAGGAGTAATAATTTCTAGTTCACTCCTTTAAAAAAAAATATTTTCTCCTCTTATGCATCATTTCCACTGGATCACTTTAGAAGGAAAACACAGGAAATAAGCACATTCAAGCATTCTGAAATCTCTGTCTATTGAGTTCCTTGTGCTGCAGACATTCTTACAGAGCATTTCAAAACAGCAGCAAGGTTGGTGTAAAATGGTCACCTATTTATTGCTTTGCATCAAGTGAATCTTTGATAGATAAATTTCAGAGAACTTTATGGTGTCTGTTTTGTTTGCAAGTAGTCCAAACTGTAAATATATAATACTCCAACAAATGGCATGTATTGTAGCAGGTCTCCATAACTTCACCACACTGCTATTTTAGAGCAAGTAGAATGAGGTCAAGATACTCTCCAGGGAATTCTTCCTGCTCCACATTTTCATATTTTCATTTGACCAACAGACATAGAAACAGCTGGATAAGGGTGTTTTCAGAGATTTTGGTATGCAAAATCTGGAGGTTGAAAAACATCTGAAAATAGCTGACGGGTTGTTATAGCGTTACCGTGTTTTGAAAGTGAAGTTATTTCTGACAATTGGTGACAGATTTATCCTTGAAATCTGCATGCTTCAATTACGAAAACATTGAGGAGATTGCATAAGCCATGAACAAATAAACTTTAAAATAAAAATCAGATTTAATTTTAAAAGTTACTGTAATTTCAGCTTTATGACTAAGTTCAAAGACCCTACAAACTAAGGAGTTGAACTTTGTAAAGAACATACATCTGGCACATTCAAAGAATAATGATAATTTACAAGAAATCAGGATATTATTAGATATTAATATATATAAAACAACTCATTACTTTTAAAAGGAATCTTGTTCAACTGCATAGTTTTAAGTGGGTTTAATGGTAAAATATGCTCTTTTTAAGTAGTGTGATTCTTTCTAGTACCAGGATTCCATGGCACTATAAAGATGTCCTTTTTATTTAATGAACAAATCTAATAATCCCTCCTTATAAAATCTTAGCTGTGTAAGCTCTTTCAATCTTTCTATTTCCCAAGCTCCTTGCCTTACAATTACATATCTGATTTCCCAGTATCATCACCACAAGAATCTTCTGTTGGAAGAAAATAAAAAATCTGAAACAGTTCCTAAATGATAAAAACATTCTCATAGACCTCAGAACAGTAGAATTAAATTAGCACTTTACACTTACTTTAGTAATGTAATTAATTAATTAATGTTAATAAATATTTGGATTTTAAAGTATTCCATTGAATTAGAAACTTTGTGAAAAATCATCTGCCACAGGAATTTCAGTCCATTCTTCGTCTGTCTGTTTTGTGTAAAATTAGCCTGAGAGAATGCACCATTACACAAATTGGGACCTGTCAAACAATGCTGATTCAGTTTGTAGGATTTGCCTCTCAAGTATGTGTTATAGACATAGGTATTAGCTGGAAAATTATACTGTGGGAACACTAAATTCAGACTTCAACTTCTATTTCTGCAGGATGATTTATTTCATTTATTCCCATTATTACTATAATCAATTCATTAGCTTTTTAGACTCCGAATTTAATAGAAGATCCCCTCATGATAAATGTGACCTCTGTATTGTTGCATAAGATAAATATAAATATAATTATACATACATCTAAATTATTATCATTCACTTCCCAAAACCTTTTAAACACAATGTTGATTTTCCTGAGATGAATTATTTTTCTTTTACTGTATAATTAAAAAGCCAGTTCATGCTCTGGGAAAAATACTCTGGTTTTAAAGGTCAGACAATTGAAAATTCCATTCCTAAATTAAGCTAAGAGCAGCGTTTAGATCTGAAAGGTCCTTCCTCTACTGAAGGCATTGAAGGAGGTTGGTTGCAGAGCACATTGGATGTAAACCTGTTCAATGAGGCTTCACGAAAAGCAGCAGTGGAGAAGAGGTGGTGGTGCTGTCTCGGTCAGAATGGCCATCTCCTCCCCTGGTTCTGTCTGAGAAGCCCACACCAGCTGGCACGAACCACTAGCACAGCGCAATTCTGTGGAACAAATGATACTCAGACACTACACTGTAGAATTCCAGCGAGCTTTCTTCTGGAAGAGCCTTTGCTTGATCCAGCAGTCATCTAGCTTGTGTGTTTTACTGAGTAACACAAACCAAGGCACAGTAAATGTGGAGAAGCAAGGGACTTAGAAAACTCATGTTTAACCTAAACATGCCTTCACAACATGGAAGAGAGCTTCAGATCTCCCAACAGGTGGGTTCAAAGTCAATAGTTCTCATACTTTTTAAGCACAGAAGATTGGCTATTCTGGGGAAGAGTATATACCCAGTAACTGACATTGCAGCTCTACCAAAACGCAGAAAAAAACTAATGTAATTTGACAGAGAATGGGAATGCGTTGCCAGGCACGAAGGAGGGAGGAAGAGAAGGAAAGAAGGATGTCTGATATCCAGTCCGTGATCCTGTGTTCCTTGGATGCAGAAGATTAGGTATAAAATACATGAGCAAACCTAAAAATGAAAACCAGGATGCCCTGAGTTTGTCAGGGATGCAGGTAAAAGGGGTCCATCATGTTTTTCATTCCCACTGCACAAAGGAATGATCCTGTGCTGATTCACACATGCTTGCTTTCATAAGAACACTCCAATCCATGGAATTACCACCCTGCACCTCTCCTCAGAGCATGGAAAGTGAGAGGTCTGTGGCTTCAAGCTTCCTCCCAGTCCATGGCATGTTCTACTGTCTCAACAGAGCAGATCTACCCTAAAGCTGCTGGGACTAAACTTGAGTGTAGCACCCTTAATTCTATTTTCTGAGCCATCCTTTCAAATACAGGGTGCAGTACCCACATCGTTCTTGGAGTTAGCCCTATGAGGAACACTAGACCCAGAACTGAATGTGCTGTGCAAAGGAAGGTGTCACCCTGACAAACAAAAATTCATTGAGAAATAGTGCCTAGATCCCTGTGGGCTCTGTCAGAGCTCTGGCTTATAAAAATAGGTAGCTATCAAATGTCACATCTCTGGAGACATATTTGTAACAGCTGAAGAAACTGGCAATCAATCACACTACATAAAAAATACTCTTATGGGCCTTATTGCCCAAGGATTAAACAGATTTTTTAACCCATAGAATCATAGAATCAGCATGAAGCTGTGTCAGGGGAAATTTAGGTTGGATATTACCAAAAGATTCTTCACACAGAGAGGCACTGGGCACTGCAACAGGCTCCCCAAGGATGTGGTCATAGCACCAAGCCTGACAGAGTTTAAGAAGCATTTGAAAAACGCTCTCAGGCAGGTAGTGTGATTCCTAGGGTTGTCCTGGGCAGGGCCAGGAGCTGGGCTCCATGATCCTTGTGGGTTCCTTCCAACTCGGGAGATTCTCTAATTCCAACTTTTATCCCACACATGATACCAGAGTGATGTAAATGCTAGAGAAGGAAACTGATAACTGCTAGAGAGACTGCTCAGCCCTGCAAACTTTTGGCTGCTATATAACACAGAATACATGTAATATTATTTCTCTCAATGGAAAATTAATGTGTTGTGAGTGCTGTGACACAGGTAGCTCAGACTACCTAGTGGAAAAGCTGGTGATTACTGGACTCCCGGAACAGCATTGGCATTTTTAGACAAAGAAGCAAGCAAATAGACAGACAAAAAATAGACCAAAAAAAAAAAATGTTTTGGGGTTTTTTATTGCTTTTATTGTACTTGTTGTTCTAAATTTTAATACAAAAGCTCAACTGATAATTTTGAAAAAAGTGAACAAAATCAAACCAGGATGTGATTTCAGGCAGGGGAATGGTTGTAACAGTGAGGTCCCCCCCATTTGACTCATCTGCTAAATATAAAGACCACAGAGATGTTGGGGTGACCTGTAGGCAACAAGAGTATGAACCATTATTTTACTGTGGGCTATTGTCACATGAAATTTTCTGTCTCTCATTTTACATAATTGTTAGCAATTCCCTCTCTATTTTTTTTTTTTTATTAAGTGCTTTAGTACTAGCAGAGAAAAATGCATTAACTTACGTCTTACCAACCATATTAAAATCACAAATCACGTTTTGGGACCAGATGTAGAGGCAGATTGAACATAGTGGGGAATCATGTATTTCAGAAATCTACACAAAGAGTTTTTGGAAGCTGGGTACTTTTATCTTATATTTTCACTTTTATTACCATCACATCAATATTTTTCCAAAGAGATATAGAAGATTTTTTTCATTATATTTTAGAAATACATTTCTCCATTTCCAAAACCTTCTGTAAAAGGCTGTTGCTTAAGCAAAACTTGTTTCTATTCACAGTCAGAGGGGTTTGTGTCATCCAAATATCCACATTCCATCTAGGTGAAGATGTGTACGTTCCCGCAGAAAGTTCAAAGCCCCAGTTACGAACCAAGAGAGGAACCTACAAGCAAGTGAAAGGCTTCGTTTGTTTTTGATTCAGTCAGATTGCCTGGGACATTAACAGAGCTGCAAATTTTGCCCGCAGAAAGATGGTTAATGTCTGACATTATGTACTTACTGGTAGTCTAAGAGCCATTAGTTCAGATTACTTTCCCCCTCACTTTTACTCCTCCAGAATCAAGGATGGGCATAAATGGTGGCATATATCCTGAATCTATTTCTTGTGGTTGAGTGAAATATTTGTGATGTCCTTGCTTATTGTTCCACTATTAAGTGGTCATGTTTCAGAATAAACCTCACAAGAAGAATAAAAGTGAAAAATACCCTCGTACATTGTTACAATATACATATATATACACAACATGTATACATATTTAGGTATCTCCCTGTACACACATATGTGATGTATTAATGGTCGATAAACCTTCTTCTGTGTTATATTGTGGTATAATCATTTTGGGCAGTAAAAACTCATGTTACATGCTGTCATGTCTCTCCATTCACATGGTAGAATATTAATGAAGAAGATATGCTGTTGGGAAAGATATTGTCAATTTAGGCTTACATTGCACTTATAGGAATCTCAGTGTGACATGAAGTTATTTTTGCCCCATTTTCCTGCTGTTTTCTCTGAACAGAAAAATTACATGTGAAAAAGGCATAGTCTCAAAGGCCTCTGAAGGCCTGAGATAGCACAGCTTAAGGATCTCTTTGCATGTGGAATCAAAGCAGGTGCTAGAAAGCCCCAGACTGTGGGATAAGTGAAAAAAAAAAATCACCTCTGCACTTCACTCAGCACAAAGCCTAACTGGGGTCCTTTGCTGTCCTCAAGTCCTCTTTGGGGCCTGATAAAAGAAGAACTGATGTCCATCCTGTGATTCCTGTGATAGTTTCCTGGTATGGTCTATTCTCTGCTTTGTATATTTGTTGGAACCTGGGAACCACTGGAAGTGCTAGTGTGGGCTTCAGAAAACTCCTGTGAATGCCCTTGATTGTCAATGCAAGATCACACAGGTAATGCTGTCAGTTTAAACCACCCTTAGAGAAACAGAAAAGAAATAAAAAGTATGATAAAGGAATTGGACTTATATAGTGCCCTGATATAATGTGTTTAATTTCTATAACCATTTAAAGCAGGGGTAGCTACTAATTTTTTCACTCCATTCAGGAGAGCTAAAGCACAGAAATACTCAAAGGTGTGCCCAGTATTACCTTGTGTATGAAAAGTGGTTGGAAAGGAAGGCCAGTCATCTGACTGCAGCCTTTGGTATGTACCCTGAGCCAAATATGTTACAGTATTTCCAAAAAGCACAGTACAAAAGCCTTAAAAGAAGAAAGTTTCACTTCAAGGAAATTTAAAAATAGGTCAAGTTTAATTATTTGACAGCTATAATTCACTTAGAAATGCATTTTTTCATTCCCTGTGGCTGAAAGAGGGTGACAGACAAAAGTGAAATTACCTATGTGTGCTCATGAAGTAGAGTTTTCAATGATGGAGGCAATCGTCACTTGATGGTGCTGTGGTTCCATGGCTGCTTTTTTCCAGCTTTTCCATATTACCACATCTGAGATGCAGAGTATAAATCTTCTCCAGCAAACACAGATCTCAAAAGTTCAAATAAAGACTGTAATATCAAAAGTGCCTCTAGCATGGAGCCAACCAACAGCAAGGCACTCAGGCCTGAGGAAAAGATGCGCTTTTCTGTCAGTGTGGTGGGTGCTTGATGGACTGCTCAGAGTGGGTGCAGCCAGGCTCCAAGTGCCAAATGTAAAGCAGAAATACAGGAAGATGATGAAACAAGCTCTCTGAAATCAGGATCGGAAAGTTTAGAGTGTCATCAACATTACTTTTTCCTGTGTTTTGACATTGACTTTGGACACAAGTTGTGAATCTATAAAGCTGGAGTTGAGACGTAACAGTGAACGGACAAGCTTGCTTCTTAGAATGCACATAGGTGTCAAACATTTGCATCTACAGAGAACATTAGCATAATTCAAATAACTGAAACAATTATATTTTAGAGGGGTTTTGGGAAAAAATAGAGGTTTCCAGGGAAGGTAGTTACCTAAAAATATATTTAGATATTAAAGCAGAGATTTGCATCTCTCAAAACAAAGCCCCAAACCCATAATCTTTTACCAAATTCAATTTTCTGTTTTCTTGGTTATTTTTATTTGGAGATGGAAAAGAGGAGGCAGCTGGGCAAAATAAATATAGAATGCCTAATTAGTAATGTTACCCATCACTTCCATTTTCAGACCCTGATTTTGTTTGTTTATAAGTTTGCCAAACTTCAACCATCTGGACTGAAATTTCCCAGCCTGTAGGCTGACTAAAAGAAACCAAAAAAAAAAAAAGAATAAAGATATCCAGGCATTTTTAGGGATTGGAATACAGGAAAATACTTTTTTTTGCCATTGTAAAAGAAAATAAGTGGTATTAGTTTCTCTGATAATTCTGGTTCTTTTTCTTCTGTAGTAAAATATCTTGAAAAGTAGTAGAGAAAGGGCCATGTAGGAAATGTGACTTTTTTTTCTATGTTCCAAAAAATCTGCACAAGTAGGTCAAATTTAAAGACTTTTATTTTTTTTAGCATTTCACTTCACACATGCCGTCAGAAGACTTGTTTACTTTAAAAATCTTAAATCTTCAAAAGATTTCAGTCCTACTGGTCATGCTACAATCTGGCAAGGGAGAGTCCTTGAATCTATAGCTGAGCTCCTGTGAGCCCCACAAAGTGTCTGTGCTGATTGTACAGACCACATCTTTGGACATCCTAATTTTACCTGGTTTGTTCTGTGTGGTTTTGTTTTGGTTAGGTTTTTTTTGTTAGTGGTTTTTTTTTGGTTGGTGGGGTTTTTTTTGGTTTTTTTGGGGTTTTTTTGTTTGTTTTTTTTGTTGTTTTTGTTTTTGTTTTTGTTAGTTGGTTGGGTTGGTTTTTTTTCCAGTGGAAACAAATATAAATAGAATTGAATAAAAATTGAGTAGAAACTTTTAAAAAAACCTAAAAAACTGGGCTTGGAATGACTAAACCAAAAACTGAGGAGGAAAGAGGCTGGATAGAAGATTTGAGAAGAAAGGAGGCGTGGGGGTAAAGTTTTTATGAAATGCTGCAATGAGCTATGAACACTAGCATGACGTTCTCATCAGAACCTGAAATAGTTCCTAAAGTTTTTCTTTCCCGTCATGTATCTGCTCTCAGCATGTGTTCATGAAATTCTAAAGACAAGTGCTGTTTCTTTAATCCTAGATTGCAGAGATAAACACAAAATAAACCTCTTATTCTAGTACTGCAAGTGCTAAAGGTGTGTTTAGTGAACCTCACTTTACAAAAGGCTTGATATGAAGTGTGTGGTTTTATGTTTGATTCAACCAAGGAGATTTACAATGTAAACTCCCTAATTCTTGATGTTACACAGAAAGAGGTTGACACTAATGTGCGTAATCTTGACCTTCCATGGGGTTTTTTTGAGCATTTAACTTTACAGCTTGAAGAATATACTTGTAACAAGTAGTTTTAAGTCGAAGTGGTGCTATATGCTGCGTCAAGAGTGCTAAATTCTTTTGAGAAGAATATTGAAGATTAAGAATATTTCAGAGACGCGCAGTTTTCTGTATGTTTCTCATGGAACACAGAGATAGTAATTCTGATACTTTTCATGCTCATCTTTCACAGATGCACACACACACAAAGTATCCTGTTTTGATGAGATATTGAATGGTAGCTTTGAACTAGGCTCTACACCTCATGATTTTTTCCATGAGCTTTAAAGAACTAATGTCTAAAAAGTTTTCCTTAATAGGAAGAGACAGTCTGAGGATGTGTACAATGAACTAGATCTAGTTCAATTTTTGCTTCTGTGATAATCTGTGAAGTTGCACAGCATGTTTCATTTAAGAACTTATTGGTATAAATTCATGTATTTAAAAATGTCTTTAACTTCAACAGATGCTAAGTACTTGTTAGATATTAGTAAAATGGAGTCTTGACTATCTTACAGCCTCCCTACTGCAAAATAGGGATAGGATTTTCCTGGTTTTTGGCAGATTGCTTAGGCTGTAGAAACATTTCACTTCCCTGATGTACAACATTATCAGCTACTCGAAGCTTTTCATAGTCGTATAGCAAAGAACACACATTTTATGCCTTAAGCATACATTGAATATCTTACTCAGGAGATTAAACATTCAGCATTTCACATAAAAATAACTGTCATGTGATTTCTGGCAAGGTTTTAGTGAAAATCAAAATAATGTTGAAGGATGAACTGCAAAGAATGGATATGTTCAGAGTACTTGCTGTGAGAAATGCAAAGCTGATAGCAAATACTTCTAAGAGTGATCAAACAGCAGACTCATGAGGACAAGACTACGAGCACAGTTATGGTGAATATAATGAATAAAAAGGCATAAAACACCCTTGATGTATAATGAAGAATATAAACACACACACATACACAGAAGTAAGGAAAAAAAAAGGAAGGAATATGCTTACAGTGTGAATTTCCAAGCAGTAGCGTAGCAAAATTAAGGATATTAAAAACCTGCTGGAAGCTGGCAGTTTAGAAGGGAAGAGATATTAACCTCAGGGTGATTTCCATCTGTTACTCCTAACAAATTTGAACTAGCTTAAGTCAGGTAATGTAATGTAAGTATATGTACAATAGATAAAATTATAATTTTAACTCCTTTACACCTGTACAAAGTATTATTAAATTAGGTTTTATTTTACTCAGGAGAAAAAGAAAAGTCTTTTCACTTTTGTTCTTTCTTTTATCTTTCATACCAACAGTTTTGTATTTCAAATATCTCTAGTCATTAAGAAATTGATGCTCTAACAAACTTTAATTACTGTTGCAATGAATGATAATTAAAAATCAGTGTATAACAATCAGCCATCTCTCTATTCTGATCTTGGGTATAGCTCCTAGTTGTTTCTATAAAACAGATTATTGTAATGACATATATTAAAATGAAAAAAATATACTTCTGGATTTAAGCAGAGTTAAAATTTTCTTTCATTCACTCCTGATTTATTTTGTTCTTCAGTAAACAGGAACAGAGATGAGTGTCTCTCAGAAAATGTGTAGCAATAATCCTACACTGTTGTGCCAGTGTGTAAAGGTCATGGTACATCTGTGCTAAGAGTGAGAAACTGCATCCAGATTTCCAAGCTTAGCTCCTCCATCCCCATACTCCCAGTACTCTGCATTAAAGAGTGGGAGCATAATTTATTCTTAACCACTTTTTTTGCATTGCCAAAGCCAAAAATAGCAGTTTCAGTTCTGTATTTATGGCTTGGAAATGAGTATAAAGCAGCTCAGCAAACAGAGTATTTTCAATTGATCTAAAATATAATATTTATTATAATAACAATTCCAAAACACTTTATTTGTCAAGATCATCTATTTATACAGATTAGTGTATATTTGTATAGCCTTTATTACAAAACCCATGAGAATTGCCTAACGAATCTAGATTGTAAACATTTCTCTTTCCACTAGGAAGGGATGCAGGTGGATATGTGCTGTCAGAAGAACTAACCAACCCATTTGTCATTTGGGTGTATATGCTTTGGAGGCCTTTGTTATTGAGGGCAGAAGGAGAAATGACATCTGGACATGCTCAGCACGAGGTGTTGATGACCACCTAATACAGCATTAGCTCTGTGCTTTATGGCACCAAGCTCAGAATAATCTTGTAAAGGCACAAGTGCACATTCACACACTGAGCACAACATAAAAACACTTAAGCAGTCAGATGTTTATTGTTCATTGCCCCACAAAAGCCAGAGATAAGTGACTGTTTCACCTAATGCTGTATTTAGAGGCAGCTTGACAGAAGTTACAGCAAAGTGGTACCCTCAGTAATCCTTGTTATCTGACTGGTAGATCTGATAGGGCTAAAATTACCAAATAGCAGCAAACTGTCAGCATAATTTGTACCATTTTCTGCATCTACAGAGATCTGACACATATTGGTTGATGATTTGTGCTTACCTACCACAACCAGTCGCAGCACAAGTTTTATTGGACTGCAAGTCTATGCTCTTCCCTCTGCATCCCATAATGAGCCCTATTATTCAGCAGCCACCTAGCTACACAGGAACCTTATCTGTATATTAAAGATCTACATTAAAGCCTACTGAATACCATCAGGCAGGTTAGAAGAACAACTTCTTTCTCTTTTCTTGAGAAAAAGAGACTGACGTTCAGTCTTACAAAACTGTCCACACAGCTTAGAAAATGACAAATGGATTCTGGGATTCAGACTTAGTGTAATAGAAGGCATATAGTCCAGTCATGGCTTCTATGTTTTATAACACGGAAAAATTCTTTCCTTGTGGGAATCCCTGCAAATCTATCACTTATATCACAGTCCTGACACAGTCCCCCCCATCATGAGAAGGTCCCATCATCCTTCTTCATTCACAAATTAAGTCCAAACCCTAGAACTCACTTAAAATTTCTATGAATTTTAGGCAGCTTCAAAGGAGCATGAACTTGTATTAAAAAACCCCCAACAACTGGCAGAGAAGAAGATTAAGGAAAAAGTTAAGATTTAAGACAGTAAGATAGACATTAATCAAAACAGATATAATTTTTTTTAGTCAGGGAGTCAGAGTAGTGATATTTGCAGCCTTCTATGCATCCTCCTTTGTTCTGCCTTCCAGAAACACTACAGTGAATATATACCAAATAACACTTTCTTCATGTACCATGTTGTTTTAATGCTCTTTCTGTTAAAATTATTTCCATTACAAAGCGGATATTATCCTTATGTCGACTCTAATGACATATAACACGATATAAAAACATTATAATATAAGTGGTATCAGAGGTTTTATTCAGAACAGATTATTAATTAATGCTGTGTCAGCATGCTCAGCGGAGTGAAATGGAGGCACAATAAATAGCAATAGCTCTGGTGGCCTATATTCACATTTCATGCCGGATTCACTCCAAAAGCTTGTCATTCATCTTTTTATCAATAGTCATTTGTGTTGGAGCACTGGAAGTAGCCAGATAAAATGTGAAATATTGTTTTCTCATTTCAAAACTCACTGTAGAAAGAGATGTGACTTTTTCATGCCAAGCTAGTGGACCTGGAAAGGTGGGAGAAAACTTTGATCTCAAAAGATTAACTTGGGAATTTCAAGTAATGGCTGATATTACGACAGCATTTCTTAAGGAAAATAGGCAAAACATGTTGATGGTGATTATATATGCACAGAAATTAGTTAGAGTTAGACAGACCACCTAGTAATAGTTACTTTTCTGCTTGGGTGTGCAAGCCTTTCTAAACCACAAAAGGTTGACTAGTTTGAATCATAGAAACATAGAATACTTTGGGTTGGAAGGGGACATAAAAGGTCATATAGCAAAAGATTAGTACTCTCAGGCTTCCATTCTGTTCTCCCTTCATAAAATTGGCTTTATTTTCAATAGAATATGCATTTATTTCAGTTTGATTATTTTCCCTTCTCATAGCCAAAGGGAACTGTATTAAATTTTTCCTTTAAAGTATTCCATTTCAAAATATTACTTCTGTATTTTATTTGATAGCAAAGCAGGGATGGAAAAAAAAAAACCAAAAAAACCTGCAAAAACCAACAAACCACTAAGCAGCCATATAAAACAGAAATTGGAAGCTGCTGTGAAATCGTATCTAATGCAACAACTCTCCATGCATGATAGCCACAGAACGGTTAGATTGGCAGATTTGCTCTTTTGTCTCCTTAAAGGGCTGTGAGCACAGCAAGCAGTCTCAGTGTTTGCTCTGAGGCATAAATCACTGTGAAAACAACATCTTACTCTGATAAACTGGTTTAGCCACAGAACTTCCTTCAGTGTCTTGCATACCTTTTGTTTAATTGCATTCTAGTTTCTCTTCAGATAAAAGATTTTCAGGTAATGATATAAGATATGTTTGCTAATAATCTAGTGTGTTGGTAATCTGTGGCAACTAAGTTATTCCTGGCGAAAGGAGGGAGAAAAGCCAGATATACAGGACCCCACAATAATAAAATAAGTTTGTAATGTTTAGTCTATTGTCTGTTGCATGCATATGTAGGTAGTGTGTGTGTAAATACATATATATTTATAATATATGTGTACTTTATAAATATAAAAGGAGTTATAGATAGAGAACTATTTACCTAATGCTTTATAGCAGATATTACTTTGAAAGTGTGGTCTGTGATGGAGTATGTATGTAATGTTCTGTGCCTTTCACAGTATAGGTTGCATGGTGTTATCCTCTGAACTGAGACTTTTGCTCTTGTGCAGCATTAGAAAAAGAATTCTGATGGATATGGACAGAATATCTACTCTCAAACTGCAATTTTTTTGTGGGTTTTTTTGTTTGGTTTTTTGGTTGTTTGGTTGTTTTTGTTTGTTTTGTTTGTTGGTTTTTTATTTCTATGCATTCATGGGTAAAAGCAACTTTAGAAGATTGCTTATTACTGTACAACAAATTCTTAGACAAAAAATTTCATGTGCTCAACAAACCTGGATGATACTGATCAACAAAGATACTGTGCAATGTGCAGTTTACTTTTAGAAAACTGCAAATGACTGGGAATAGATATTGTGAAGCTACTTCCAGATTGGTTTCTTCGTTTGTTGTCATGTGTGCTGCCTTCTGCAACGCTGCACATATCCACAGATGTCTGCAACAGTTATAATCCAGGATATAAAAGGAAAGTTGCAGACATATTACAAAGGAAAGTTGCAGACATATTACACTGGATGGACAATAGATCAGCTGTATCAGTGTTCCTTTTTTAATCTAGGATAATTACCCTGTCCTCATTATAGCAATTACATCTCTAGCTGGTCATTTTCTGAAGACACATACATGCCTCCCCCCAATTTTGCCTCTGTTTAGAGTCAAATATTACTGTTTGTATTTAAGACAAAGCAGAAAATAACCCAGTTCTTTATAATTTAAGAGGCTACAGGTTCTAAATATTTAGGAATGAAAGAAATTGAATTAATTGTCTACTTTGGTTCAGTTATGGTAGGTGTTGCACTTTCCGTTATCACAATAGTTGATCACTAGAATAGGTCTCCCTGTGCTGAAGAAAAAGTTATTCTTGATGAAATAGTTAAACACTTGAAACTTTTTCTTCTTAAACATAAATTAAATCTATGTGTCTCTAAAAAATTATTATTTTTTACTCTTCTTAATTCTGGCTTTAACTTCTTAGATAGAGACTTATACCACCCAATTATTGTTGTCATTCTGGAGTCTATTTTTTCTTTGGACCCCTTGTTATCCCTTGATTTATCTTAGATGTGATGCAGCTTTCTCTTAATGGTCCTCATGATTAATACCCTTGCTGATAAAAGAATGTTGTAAATGTCCTAAAAAAGATCTGCTGTCCATCCAGTTCAGCATCTTTTCTGCAGAAAAACTGTTTGTATTGACCAAAACTAAAGTGAATAATACATGGTGAATTTGAGGTTGAAGACGTCTTTGCAGTTCCCAGTAAATATTGATGCCTTATCAGCTGGTAAAAATATTAAACAGACAGAGAAGTAAAGGGAAAAGGGAATTTACCTCAGTTTAATAGGATCCTAGGTACTCAACTCATCAAAGGCGGAAACACGCTGAGAAGCATGAGAGAGAGAGAGAGAGACCCACAAACAATGCGTACCGGATTTTTACGGACTTCACATATTAACATATCTACTTAAAATCCTCCAATAAGAAACTTAATAAATGAAGTAATTGTCCCCCTAAATGAGACTACAGCCTAGTTTACAGAAACATGTTCCAGAGAGAAGGCTGCATCCAAGGTTGGAGCCTCTAGTTCTAAGATTGTATGAATGTTTGGTCTTCTTTGCTTTGCAAGACCCCCAAACTAAGCTAAATATCAGACTACAAGAGTTATAACCATGTAGGGCTAAAGTACAAGGCGTGCTTGAGAAGGGTACAAGGAGTGTATATAGAGGGTACCAGGGAAAGGAAAGACTATAAAAATGCATAATAAAGGTATAAAAAGGCAAAAAATCACCAGCATCATATCAGATTAGGATTTCAGACATAAGATTTTATCTGTTTTCAATATTTCTTCTGTTGTGGCTAATTTATAAAGTGAACACACAACAAAATTTTCCACGTAAAGGTTTGAGTTTTTTTTTAATTTGGTACGTCTACAACTAAGATGAAACTACATATCATGTTCTGGCTCCAGCTACTCCATGGCAGAAGTTTATCAGCTCCAGGCCATCACTTGTTTTTTTGCCCCTGATAGTGAATGGTTGAGGATCACTATTACCTCAGATTTGCCAGCTGATACAATAATTTGATGGCTCCCTAGTCTACTTCAGGGAAAATAAGCCAAGTGAATTTAAAACATTCATTTTGATTGAAAGTTTATGAGGCTGATCAACTGGAGGACTGGTGAGACACGGCAATTGGTGGGATATGGCATGATGATGGAAACTCAGGCCAATACCTCTTCAGGGGCACACCAGAACCTGAGAAAATCATGTTTCTGTGTGGTTAGATGGACTAATACTTTTTTAAATTCCTTGACAGGAAACTTTTATTTGAAATCTATGTAAAAAGAGATCTTTAGGCTCTCCCTCCCTCTAGCAGCTGAAGTTACTCATTTCTATGCTTGCATTACAGAGTTTGAAATGGTGAATTTCAGGACTCCACCCAGTACTCCTCACAACAGGGAAGGAAAGTTCTCCTTTTCCAGGTCCACGAAGGAACAGTAGCACTGCCATCTTTTCAGTAATTTTTATCGCCTGGCAAAATGGGGAAAATATATCAGTAGTCTTCAGCAGCAGGACCCAAATCTTTTTTCAGCTGGATAACCATACCCATTTCATCACAGTTCTCTCTTTTAGTTCCTCAGCTGGTAGCAGAGCTTTAATAGCAATTTACATTTCATCTCATCACTGATCAATTCCATTCACCAGGTTAACACCTCTGTCACAGAACAATGGAGGTATCCTCTAAAATATTGTTCTTGGCTCAGTAGGATCGATTAAATATAAATGTTTGTTACTTTTCTGTGTTTCAATGTGTCTGGCTAGCTGCTAGCTCTGGAGCCTCCTTAAATTTTATAGTGCATCATCACAGGGCTTTTTTTCCTTTTACCTGAAAGTGAAAAGTTTGGAAAACAAATGAAGAAACTAATTTTAATTTTTTATTACTAGCAATTGTTGTTATATGGCCGATGCTAATAATGGCACCATTTTGTATTCTGGGAGTTCATGAAGGTGTTATTCAAATTTACTTAGATTTCAAACTAATAGAGGTTTGACAGAGGTTTCCTGTTCTTCTTGCCTGTCAGAAATGAGTCAACCTGAACAGAAGCCACTGTGCTCCCCATTCTTCTGTAGGCTAGTTCTGAGTTACATATATATAGGCTTGCATCCTGGAAAAATCAATGCAAAATTATTCTGTTTCTTGGGGGTGTTATGAAATTTAAATGACAATGTGTTAGTTACTGTTAAGGCACCGTTCAGTGCCAGAAACATATTTCTTTCAATGACTGTATGGCAACATCAAGTTTTAAGAAGCCTTGGGCTATTGTTCTAACCTCGACTCCATGTGACAATGAGCTGATCTGAGTCTTCAGTTCTGGGATTAGCATTTTAAAGTCAGAAGAAACCACAGTATTACCACGATCATGCCTGTCTGCCAGTGTGGAAAACAGCACATGAGGCGAAGAGTCACCCCTTTACCTTTCAGTGCACGTGGACAGACAGGAACAGCAGAATGAACTGTGTAGTGGCCAAGCATCAGGTTTCTAAGGAACTTTCATCTGAAAAGAAACATTTCTATGGAGAGGTGTCTTCAGAATAGTGTGATCACATCTGGCTTTGCAGATTGTGATTTAGCATGTAAGAATGGTTGAGTTTGCCTAAGTCTTAGACTTAGGTTTTTATGTCCCTGCAACCTCACAGAAAAGTCCACAGCTTCTTTGTTTATGTGCTTCCTATCCCTGTAAGAGTATCAAATCTTCAGGCATGTGAACCTTCACCAATGAAGGCACCCAGAATTATTTTCAATGTTGTTTGAATGGTTTCTTCTGAAAGTAGGTGCACTCAGACGTGATGCAGAGGCTAGAAGGTCATTGTCTGTTATCATCCGCATTGCTATTGTTGAAGTGCAGGGATCTCATAGTTGTGAGAACATCACTGCCAGGCAGTGCTTTGAACAAAGTAAGGTTAGATGATACTTAGCTGACTTTTATATTCAGTAGTCTAGTATTGAGGTGTAGGAGGCTGAAATCCAGTTATATTCACAGCCAGTGTGGGAAAGCAATTAGTGAGTCAAAGATGAAAAATAAATTCTGGCTCATGTCTCTCCCAGCACAGAACCTGGCTGAACTAGTGTCTCTTCTCTTTCCCCACACTCTGCACCCTGCACATCAAGTGTTTCTGATGTTTGCTATTATCACTGTTATTCATCTCACATTTATTGTAAAGAAAGTTTCAGAACAAAGAAAGACCTCCTGTGCCTTTTTGAGCTTTGTTTTTGTTTATCTAACCATTTGGAGCTGAGACAGGATAGGTGCGCAGTAACACTGGCAGATATGCACATAGCTGAGCATGTTGCATAGACCAAGTGCTCTTGTTCTTTCACTGTTAATCATTTTGACTCTCCAGCTGAGGTTCCTGGTATGGCCATAACAAATTCTAGCTGACTGTTTTGTAAAGCTCATGATCCATGAAACCTTGGTTTTGGTGGCTTTCTGCTGGGAATACCTATGATGTAATAATGTAGATGAGGAACTCTTTAACAGGCAGCTTGAATAATAATCTGAGACAAATGCCAGCATTGTCTAGTAACACCAAATTATTTTAAAGTGTTTCATGTAGGGGAAGATATTATTTTTAGGCATTTTGAACCTGCTTATAGTATTTTGTTCAGAAGACCATTTTGCAGAAACGGGAAATTATCAAAACCTCAACTAGTTGCTGCATTTTAGAGAAAAAAATATTATATGGGCATATGGAAGGTTATTCCAAAGCCTGACACTTTATGCAACTAAAAGCTTGTGTTGCTTTTAGGGCTCTTTGTCCTTTTCTTTTATAGTGAGGTTTTTTTACAGTACTGAAATAATACAGAAATGAAGGGTTGAGGGAAATCAATAATACTCGTAACCATTTAGTACTTTTAGAATAATATACACTAGATACTGTAAGATCTCCTGGCTTGAAAGACGCAGGTATTTCATTTGTATTCTGCTTAGTGTTTGGCACACTGGGTCAAATGACCTAATCTGAGGTCTGTAAACAATGTTGGGAAACAGATAATTCTACTAGACAGCCATAACAAGGGAAAATTAATGAGATATCTTCACAGAGAGTAAAATAAACACAATCCAGAAAATGTACAAGCCAGAAAACTTATTCTTTCAGGAAGTTTTGTTTTCATATATTTTTGGTGGAAGATAAATTCATGGGCCCTGATGGGATGCATCCATGAGTAGTCAGGGAGATTGCAGATGTCATTGTAAGGCCATTCTCCATAATTTTTGCTCCATCAGGGAGACTTGGAGAAGCACCAGAAGACTTTAGAAAAGCAAATGTCACTGCTATCTTTGAGAAGGACAGGAAGGAGGACCCATGGAACTACAGGCTGGTCACCCTGACTTTGATTTCTACAAAGCTGTTGGAGCAGCTAATCTTGAAACTAATTTCCAGGCTCATTAAAGGCGAGTAAACTATGAGGTGCATTCAGCATTGCTTCACTAATGGGAAGTCTTGTTTGACCAACTTGATAAACTTCTTTGATGAAGTGATGGCCTGGTGGACAAGGGGAGGGCAGATGCTGTTGTCCACCTGAATTACAGTAGTGCCTGTGACACTCTCTCCTGTAACAGTTTCATGGAGGAGCTGTTGAGCAGAGAGTGCAGTAGATTGAAAATTGGCTGAATTGGTTGAGGTCAGATGGTGGTGATGAGCAGCACAAGTCTGGCTGAATGCCAGTTACCAGCAGCGTCTCCCAGGGGTAAATGTTGCATCCAGTCCTGTTCAGCATCTCCATTATAATAAGGATAACAAGTCAGTGTACCCTCAGCAAATTTGCAGGTGACACCAAACTGGGAGCAGTGGCTGATACCATGGCCAGAGGGCCATGCTGCCATCCACAGGGACCTCAGCAGTTGGAGAAAGGGGCTTCAGGGAACTCAGGAGACTCAATCTGGAGAGCAACAATCCCAGGCACCAATGCATGCTGGGAGTTGCCCAGCTGCAAAACAGCTTGGCAGGAAATGACCTGGACTGATCAGACAGGTTGGATACGCGTCAGAAATGGGCTCTTGATGCAAAGAAGGCAAATGGGCCGCAAGGATGATTAAGGTACTGGAGCACTTCACAGGTGGAAAAAGGCTGAGAGAGCTGGGGCTCTTCAGCCTGGAGAGAAGGCTGGCAGGGGATCTTGGCCATACATATAAATAAATACTTGAAGGGAGGGTGCAAAGGAGATAGAGCCAGGCTCTTTTCAGTGGTACCCAGTGGCACAACCACAGGAAATGAACACAAACTTAACCATAGAAGGTTTCCTCTGAACATCAGAAAACATTTTTTTTCTTTTTTTTACTGTGAGGATGACCGAGCACTGACACAGTTTGCCCAGAGAGGTGATTGAGTCTCTGTCCTCAGAAATACTCAAAAGCTGGGTGGACATGGTCATGGGTAATGTGCTCCAAGTGGCCCTGTTTGAGCAGTAGGATTGGACCCAATGACCTACAAAAGTCCCTTCCATCCTCAACTATTTTGAGATTCTGTGTGAGTCTGTGATTTTTTTTTTTAACTTTAGTCACTGATGTGTTTGACACAGAAAAAATGTCCATCCTCATTACCACTTGTATATATTAGACTGAGTAACATGAAACACAAATAAGTTTCACTGACTGACAGCCCCACTCCGCCCCCAAATACTCCAATTTATAAAGCTCCTACCTTTTTAAAGCAAACTGA
This sequence comes from Origma solitaria, assembly GCA_013397895.1. NCBI lineage: Eukaryota > Metazoa > Chordata > Aves > Passeriformes > Acanthizidae > Origma > Origma solitaria. The sequence continues at coordinate 42,143 of VZRL01001508.1, forward strand.
GTAACATGGATTATGTGTTTCAGACAGCAAAGAAAAATATCCAAAAGTGAATTAAAATTCAATAACAGAATTTGATCAGGTAATTTTCTTTTAAACCCTCCCATCTGTGCAACCAATAATCACAATTGGTATAATTATCCAATTGTTGCTCAGTAGATAGCAATCTTATTACTGTAAACAAAATACTGTGTTAACATTAATCGCTTTTTAATGATGCCTTTTGTGCAGGAGCTACAAAGCACCTATGCTAAAATTAACAACTTGGAAATTAATGTTCTGTATACCTTCATTTCACCTACTCCTTCCACCTGGCTGGTGGAGAAAGGCAGAGGACATCTGTGGCCGTCCAGTCCTCTTGATAGCATTCCAAAAACCTTTATATATTTTCAGATTACCCTCCTCATATGAACCGGAAATATGACATCTCATGAGTCTATAAATATGCCTATTTTATCTCTTCTGTATCATTGTAGTTTCAGTCATATTTTTCTGACATTTACTGTTCATATATCAATAAATCTTTTACAGTTTTGTCTCTTTGTAGCATCTATATCTAACCCTTGTAATGTTTTTGGTTTGGTTTGTTTTTTAGGGTTTTTTTGACTCGTACCAAAACTAGTTTGTCTGTTAACATGAGCACTGAATGTCCTTCCAGGACAAAAAAACTCCAAACAATAAAAAAATATTCAAAGCCATCACCATCACCTTCTCTCCTGGTGACTATTTTCTGTACATTATTCTATTATCATTCCATTCTATCCTTGTATTTTATTTCTCTCTCTCACTTCCCTTAAGCTTCTTCAAATTACCAATAGCAATGATACTCTAAAAAGGAAACAATACAGGTAAACAGGTCTAATCTTTTGCTAAGCTGTTCATCCCCATTGTGCTAACAACTGCTAATACTGGAACTCTGCTTCTGCAAAGTAGTTTTTCAAGTTGGTAATTTAAAGGCACTTTACAAGTTTATAGACCATGAATGTTTTGTACTTAAATAAAAATCTGGTTCACTGATCGTATTAGAGATGGTATTTTCTTCTAGAGCAGAACACATGTCCCCAGCTCATGCTTGCTGAAAACTAGATGTGACAGAACTCTCTAGAGAAACCCACGGAAGGTGAGTACAAGTAAGTGCTTCACACGTCAACAAAGCTTCTTTCATCTTACAATTTGCAAATTTTCTGGGGATAACAGTTATTTTTAAGTATGTTTGACTGACATAAATTTTAAAACTATAAATAGCTTTACAGTTGCTTGAAGTACTATTCCAGGAAAAAGATCTTTTTTCCTGTTGATTGCAGCATTACCAGAGTTATTCCTTTAACCCCTTAGGTGTCCAGATACATGTATAACAAATGACTGGTTTTCCCTGAACTCTTTATTAAAGCCATGTTTCCCTAGTCTATTTAATTATGTATTTCGGCACAATTGCCCAGGTTTGACCTTCCCTCTCCATTTGTCCTAATCCACTTTAAATACTTAATTGTTTCACTTATACTCTGTCACATGAAAAGGGGAGATTTCCTCAACCCTTAGTGTAGGGAGATTTTCTCAACCCTTAGTGTTTGATTTGCCTGTCAGTGCCCCAGGAAAGTCGAGATCCCTGTGCCTGACCAGTGTCTCAGCATCCCATGATGGGGACCCTTCACGGAGCAGTCCTGCTGGATCAGAGGGTGGCTTGATGGACTTATTCAGGGACACAACAAGAGCATAAGGGAGACCCTTCAGCAAGTCTTCCCACTTTATGACCCCTTAGTGGATCTTCCACTTTATTCAGGCATTTTACCCACTGCTGGTAGCTGCCAGCGCCCATGAAGGACTCACACCAACAGTTTGTGGAGTAACACTCTTTATTAAAAGAAAATTGTGACAGGTTGAAGTTCGAGGATTGCTGGTGATAATATCTGACTGCAAAAACATATTCAAAGCAATACACAGACAAGTCCTAATCCCCAATAAAACGATTCAGAACACAAAGAGTGTTTTTGCACAATAGGCAAAAACTTAACTCACCCTATGGGTGAGAAGACAGGTTCAGCTCATTGACTAATCCAGGCAATTACAATGGAGCCTTCCCTAACTTTTCCCCCTTCTCAACTTACTTTTATACTACTTCTTTGTGTTTATGTGGAGCTTGAGTGACTCTAGTCATGCATAGCTTTGTTACTGATTAGTGCAAAATTCTCCCATTTTCTCTTGAAGATACCGTCACTAAATATTGAGCACATTCCCAGTGAGGGATAGTTGTACCCTGGAGGTGTGCAACTTTGGGATGGAGGTGTGCAGCTTTGGGATGGAGGTGTGCATCTTTGGGATGGAGGTGTGCATTGATATCACAATTGGGTTATAATGGACAAAGCTCATTGGAGGAGAGCGATTTCCCCAGAGCTGCAGGCTCACCAGCAGTGCATCTCCCCCTGGCTGCCCTGGCTGACAGCTGCTGTGTGGTTTCTCAGCTGCAAAGTTCCCCTCCCTGCAAGGATTTCAACAGAGCCCAGCCACGGTGTCTCCACTCTGCTCCCCTCTCCATTCCATCCCCCTCAGCAGGTGCTAAGGATGCAGATTGCGCATACGGGGAATTGTCATGGAATAGGTTTTGAGCATGCCAACCACATTCCATCCAGGGAGCAGCAGCTGTATTTTACCCTATAATTTCTGTGCCATTATAGTTTCTGTTAGGATGCAAATATAACTTCTCCGTTTCCTCTAGTTTTACCCCAGCTGTCTTTCCATATACACCTTAACCTGAAGTATATGAAAGCACTGCACAGAAGGAGATGTCTTCACTGAGCTGTGTGAGTGTCAATTTAGGATATTGGGAGAGTCATGTAGGTAGGAGTGAATTTTCTGTCTATGAAGTAGTTCATCAGAGGGTCTGAAGCCAAATTGGAGCAGCTTGGCCTCACAGGGTGGAAATCAAAAGCAAACACAGAGTTAGCATTGTGATCATGGTAAGTTACTGAGAGTAGGTGAGGGAATGAATATTGCTTTCTCTATAAAGGTATTGGTTGTTTGAAATCTAACATTCCCTAAAGATCAACTTTAGTGTTGATAATTTCCCTAAATTTCTTTAGTAAATTTAGACAACTGAGCTCCTCTAAAGGGGGGGGGGGGAGATGAAAAATCTGTCATAGGATACATATATACTCCCTGTAGGTGTTCAGAGAAGTGATAATGGTTTGTTTCCCTAGTTTTGTGCCAGTACCTCTCTTAACCTCATTCTATTGTTGGCCATTGCAATTGTGACATTTCCAGTGAATCTGAAAAGGTAATTCTGGCTTTGCTTTGACTTTTTTTTTGGTCAAATAAAATAGTAAAAATTAAGCATAGCAAATAACACATTTTATTCTTATTCATATGATTTTTTAAAAAATATATCCTGGATTAAAAGAAATGTTATCTATACATACTCATGGAGTATTTAAATTCCTTTTAGTGGCTGTATATCACTGAAAAACACATTGTCTGGAAATTTTAAATCCGTTTTACTGTTTATGCTGTCACGTATATGTTGACTTAAGGCATTCTGTCAAAGAAAAGTACTGACATTGCCTTTGAAATGTACATCAGTATAGCTCTAGAGCACCTTTAAGGCATGGGAAACAAGATCATATGTTTAGTTTATTTGCGGTTAGATTTTACCTGTAATCCTGACATTGCACTGACTGAAAGGAAACATTTTTGAGCCAGATAGGTAACAATTATAGTTATCACTTCTATGGGCTAAATATGATCTTTTTGACCTATCAAGAAAAATATAGTACTGTTTCTTACTCTGAATTCTAAGTGAGAAAAAAAAGTAAATAAATTGACAAAAACTTCACCCAATACCTGGCTTGAAGTCAGTTTCATTTAAGAGAATTGAAAAGAAAGTGTCGTATCTTGAACTTTCTGGTTCAACTGCAGTAACACAGTTGTGTCTTTGAAACACATATATCAGCACTAGAAGGTACTGCTGCAAAGACAATTTTAAAAAAACCTGTTTTCTGAAGTAACAGTAATAAAAGGTCACCAGGATTCCTGGAGTGACAGCCACTTCATTTTTATTTCTGAAAATTAACAACACAAGATATGCAGAACACAACCTGGCATTATTTCTGAAATACAAATAGTGTACATTCTCTATTTTTAATTCTATAGAAGATATTCTCACAGTTGAATATGTTCCGCTTGTATTTAATCAGGTAAAGCTGTGCTGTGTTGATGCCAGAGTGATACAACACATTACATTAGACAACGGCATGATCATGATAGCTTTTGTTGGGATTGGTTGTTGTTTCACTGCAAACAGTACTCCTGAGCCCCTGAGTGTTCTATACAATCAGGGAAATACTACAGTAAGCAACAGACTTTTCCTTTGATTGTATATATTTTTTGTTTAATCAATTCTGATGAAAAAAACCAGGTTTTGTTGGGTTTTGATGTGGTCAGCAGAACTGAGTTTTACCACACAACATTCTGATTAAAGGAATTAGCACTATTCACAATCAATGTAGCACCTTGTCAATAGATGACAAAGTGATAACTGGTGGATAACAAAATGTAATCACTAACATGAAATCACAGAATGAACATAGAGCCTCAATCCAATGCAATTCAATGTCTCCATCAGAGACATGAAGAAAATATCAGCAATTCTCCATCAAGGTTTATAGACAACCAAGGACTGGTGAAGTGATAGATAAAAGCAGGGGTCATTTTTGAATTGAGGCAAACCATTTTTAAGAGGGTCATGGTCAAAGAGGAATAATGGGCTCTGTCTGCTACCATTTATCCTAGAGTCAGATGAAAAGCTATAAATATGGAGGGACAAAAGATTATTGAACATCCTGAGAAAGAAGCAGTGACCTTGAAAAAGATTTAGTGTTTGACCATGCTGCAAAACCACCTGACCACGAATTTCCAAAACCATTAAAAAATTCAAGTGCTAAAATTGAAGGTAGACAAATTCATAAGGGAAGAAAGACATATTTTAATAGTGATTAACCTTTTGAGAAACTTCCCTGGAGAAATGATAGAGGCACCTTCATAAAGTTTTTGAGCTAAGACTATCTATGTAAAATCTGTACTTATTCGTTCAAAAATTATTAGATTCAATTAAGGTATTGCAAGGTGAATTTTTATAGTCGATATTATATAGCAGTTTCAAATAAAAATGCATTAAGGCTCATTTTAACTTTAAAATTGGTGGAAGGAGGAAAAAAAGATACCCACATTATAATCTGGATTTATAATTTTTGTTGAAGCTGCTTTTCAAATGAAAAATTTAAGCCATCCAGGGTTCCTCCCTTCTCCCCAAAAATACTGCCTCTGTTTTACATGCTACTTGGGAAAACAGTCAAAAATCAAAATAGATGTGGATGCTGTTTTACGGAGTCCTTGTGTTTTTCATGTTACTCCTCTAGAAAGACATCTTGTTTTCAGTACAGTGAATCTCTAAGTGACTGCGCTCAAAAATACTCTAAATAAGAACACCAGAGCACAGAGGGTATAGAATGGAGATGCAGTGAAAATATCAGGTCAGAGAAACTGATACAAGGATGGGGATAATACTGATAAGAGAAGGAACATATAATCAAGGGCAATAATGAGAGTAGGCTTCAGTATCAGTGCTTCATCTCAGGGGTCTTCCCCTGTCCTCAGTGAATCAAGTAGAAACATAGCAAGACACTCTGGCCTGCATTACAGGAAGCCTTACAGTTCAAATAGATGGTTTTCAAAGTGTAGCTTGTAAACACAGGTCAAAATATGGACCAGACAAATCAGGAATTTTATCTGTTAAAACCAAAAGCAATAGAGAGACAGCAACAACCTCCTTTTCCCATTTTTCTAGATTCTTATCTTGTTTTTTCACCAATCTTTTTGATGTAGTATATTGCCTCAGTTTAGAAGCAACCCATTACTTTACATCACTTCACTTTTCTACTTTTTCTCCTTCAACTTGACTTTCAAATTTACAGAGAATCCACTTTAGAACCCTGCTTTAATTAGGTATTGGTTAATTAATCCCTAAAGCTCCTATGTAACTAATCCCTCATTAAAAAATCCCTATGAAAAATATGCACACTTTTGTTATGTATATTTTATACTAGCTTCTCTTCTTTTCCTTGCCACATCTCATTTCAATAGCAAAAAAAAAAAAAAGAAAAGAAAAAAAAAGAAAAAAGATCAAGATATCCTGAGTTCAAAAAGCTAAATGAATGAATTTTAAAGAAAGAGTTCAAAATACCATCGGTGAAACCTTGGCCATGCTGAAATCAGTATATATTTGCTACAGATTTACTGGGGCCAGGCATTCAAACCAGAGCTTCCAAAATAGTTCTACTGCTATCAAGTTTCTAAAAAGCTTTCTAGATTCATCTAAGATATGAGTTCTGAGTTATATTTATATGATAAGGTCATCAGATTTATAGTAGGGAAGGCAGCTTCAGCATTTGGTATGATCTCGTGTCCTAATTCTCTAGTATTCTGTAAAGTAGCTTGATTTATTTACTAATAAACAGGCAAAAAACAATGACAGAACAGATGACATTTTTAGGACATGTGCAGTGTGTACAACACCAGGAGAGTTGTGTATGGAATGCTCACATATACAATAATGAGACTTGTTCTTAATCAAATAATTACATTGGTTTGTGGAGGTTGCCTAGAATACAAATGCAGCATGCCAAGAGATGTGTCTTAGTATGAAATCTCTGGTACCTAAGTGGATGTGTTTATTGCTGCACTGCAAAAGTAAACTGTACGTGCTTCATGGCTGTGTCAGAAAAACAACTTTAAGAAATCATCTTTCTAAATAAGTACAATATAAAAACATGCCAAGCACATACTGCACTAAACAAATACGTTTTATTTCTACTAAAATTTTGTATCTAGGTAAGAAATAATTTGCATGGCTAAAATAAAAAAAAAACTAACCTCAAACAAACCTCAAACTTCAAGCATGATTTAAAATGTTGTTCATGAATGACCATATATAAATCAGAAATAAAATAAAAGGCAATAAATAAATAAGATGCAAAACCTTTACAGCAGATTAAAATTTTAGTAGCCTCTTAGTTTTATGCAGCATTACTCAAGGTGGAGGATGAGGTAAAAACACAAGTAGGCAATAGAAAAAATTCCAGAATGAGTGGCTAAAATTATTTAGCAGCTAAATGATTGTTTAATTTGTATATGTGGTTACCCACATGACACATATAGAATATTTACATTATGGTATATCGATTCTGAAATGCTTAGGGACATCAACATTATGTACTCAGCAAGAGAGGAAAAGATATTTCCTGTAGGATAACGTTAGTCAAATCAGAGCAAACAAGAATATAATATAAATCAGAAATTCAGAAATTATGATTGACCATATAATTAGTTGAAAACCTATTGCTATTTTTAATAAGATGTCCTCCCTAAATCTGGAAGAAAATAAAAGCTTTAAAAAAACCGTAGTAAAAAAGAGAGTTGAAAATGAGTTGTCAGAAACTTTTTGTAGAGAAAGGTTGACAGAAAGAAGGACTCCAGAAGTCTCAGTAGGTTTTTTCTAGTAAGTGATAAACCTTAGGGAAGAGTGGATAGCTGTGTACACTCTAAATTTTTGCTGTTTGCATGCATGCTTTGAGAGTTCAAAGTGCTTTGTTTTACATAAACTCTTATTTCCTCTAGGAGACTGCACTGTCAAGGGACCCATTGCTGTTTCCCAGAGGGAAAAGAATCACAGAACTGGAGCTGAGGCAGACCGCAGAGCTCTGGCTGCAGGCCTGGGCACCAGAATTACTCTGGCAGCTGATACTCAGGGAGCCTGCACAGAAGCCTGAAGGACTAGAGCTTAACATTCCATCAGAGGCAGTGACTTGGAGCCCAAGATTATAAGAGCATCACATTTACAGCTCCTAAGGAAACTTAGTACATACATGTTTCCAGGACAGCTTGCATATATTTGTCAAAATAATATGAGGAATGATACCTTCAGCTGTCCTCATTTAAGAGGTTGGGCTTTTTTTTAAGCAAAGTGAATAATTAAATGTTGTCTTTTCCAAAGCTTTCATCTTCAGGATTTTCTTGTGTTCATTAAAGAGGTACAACCAGAATGGCATATGCTAACTAGGACTACTTGGTAATTTGAAAAAGTAACTTGAGTATCATCCTTTTGTTAAGGACAATAGATTCTTTAGATAATTGCCTATGTAAGGTTCATCTGTATTTTGTAAGCACTATTGATGCTGTGCAGTTATTGCACTCCTTTGCTTTGATTTAGTGCTCATCTTGAAACCAGCCAAGTCTATTTCAAGAGACAGTATCTTGTGAACAATGATCAAAGTGTAAATTTATGCAAATTCAATGCTTCACCTTAATTACCTTGATGGTGCTTGTCAGCAGCCTTTTCCATGCTTTCACTGATTAGCAAGCTATCACAAATAATTATTATTTCATCTGCAATTACAATGACGCAGTTCATTGGCTTATTGCCCAGCCACAGTACTGCATCCCGCCCCTCAGCCTGCTCCTCTGGAGTTATGCCACAGTGCACGTCTCAGGAATTAACATCCCTACTTTATTCAGTCAATCACCCAAACTCCTGAACTTTATGATCCCATAACGCAGATTCTCTCTAACCTTCTACAAGTAGGATTACTACATAAAATTTCTAAATATAGCCTGGAAAAATATGAGGGCAAGGGAAGGCTGTTTTCTCCACTATCGTTTTGTAGTATCTTCACTTTCTCTTTAAAAAACTCTTTCATTTATCCCCTCCCCCCCCCTTTTTTTTTTTGTCTACTACTAAGAAAAAATGAACTCTATTCCAACCAAAACCAAGGCACTATTTTACTTCAGCAGATCAACTTATGCTACTGTTGACAACTGAAACATGAACTTTAGAGGTTAACAAATCACTTCCAGGCAGCCCAAGGTTATCACTGTGAAATGGACACTACAGCATGGAAATATATTTGGTTCCATTGTGTTGGAAGCCTTGAGAAAATCTGAATATGAGGTGCAAACAAAGAACAACTCAGGAAATAAATAAGTACCTGTTTGTTCCTTTTTCCAGCTGAGTAATGGAGCAGAAAAACTAACATGCCCAAGCCTGGTCCCCATTTCAAACAAACAGTTTATTTTTCATTACACTGGATATGCTTGCATGTATTAAAAAGCGCATGAAGAATGTGGGGAAGTGAATGGCTGGCTGGTTTTCTTTATGAATGCTTGTACATCATCTTAAATCACTAGCTATTGCTAACAAGCAAAAGTATGCAAATATAAAAGTAAAAAAAGGCAATTAAGTAGCAACGTATGGTTGAATATGTAATCTCTAAAAGCAGGTATATAAAAGAAAAAGAGAGAAAAATATTGGAAGAGAAGCCTGAAGCAATGTTTCCATACTTTAACTGAAAACAGGGTTTATTGACTCTTCAAGGTCAGAAGAAAAACACCTGAAACATAAATAAGTGCCCTAGCTGCACAAACTTAACCTAAGAAAAGGAATTAGAGGGTGATACAGTCAGGCTGGAGTTAATAGAAGCCACCAACTCTAAAATCATAAATGGTAAGTCGCTGTAAAATATAAACCCTATATTCCATAAATGGAAAGATACATTTTTTTAAGTAGTCCCTGGAACATGACACAGGAGCTCAAGTGATAACTTAGAATTACTAACGTTATAATGATTAGACCAAAGGAAAGTACTTTAATTAAACCTGTCATAAATTAAAGAGGAAAAATTCCAACTTTAACCAGAAACATATGCAAGGTATTAAAGCACATTGCTTAGCACCTTGAAAAGCACATTCTTTTTGAAACTACAAAATAATGTCCCAGAAAAACAAACTCAAATCAGTAGATAGAAGAGCCAGCATTGATTTAATATGGAAAACTTCCACAGAACTTAAAGATGGTAAAAAACATGCAAATCCATCTATTTGGTCTAATCAGGTAAGGACAAGGTATTTCCAAGAGACATAAAAGAAAACAGCATCCTGGCTGGACTCATATCAGAACTAGAAAAGCAAGACAAGTTGAAGATTCATAATTCTGCTTAATATTTTGCAAAAAACAAACACTAAACTCAACATCAAGTTAAGAAGTCAGGTACAACTGATGAAAATTTCCCTTTTGAAAATATGATGACAAACAGGTGTCGCAAATCAGCTGTCCCAGTATAACATAAAGCAAAATAGTGCAACCTTCTGGTACATCTGTGCTCAACTGAGTCCAATGAATTCAAAAGAGCTATGCAGTGAAATATAAGCATCTACAGAAGAATGAGTTAAATAACTTCCTACAATCCAATGACTGTATTTGCCAAACCTGTGGTGGGTATGATGGGAACTTCTAGCTCACATATGGACATCTAGACCGGAGCACATGGGTGTAGTGCCAGCCAAGAAGTCTGCATAGTCTGGCAGATTTAAGCTTTCTGTTCTGGTATCTACAGGCCAGGTGGAATACCCTACACGATCTTACTGAAACATGTGCTATTTAGGCTTAATATCTATGGGATTAAGTCAAACCCTGTACAGAATCAAATTCTAATTGGTACCTTCTGCTCCCACAGTCAAATTTGGTGAAACGTCCAAAGTAGATGAAGATTCTCAAATATTAATATAAATTCTCAGTAGAAAAAGTAAGACCCAAACCCCCTGTGTATACAGTCCTCCATAAGTAGTCATTGTCTAACTAGGAGAGCCCAGAAAAGAATATAACAAAGGAACTCATCATATTCTAACATCTAAAAATCCTTGTTTGTACCAGAGTGATATTCTTTCAAATTATATGCTTGTAGGAGGCCACCGATCATTATACACACCTATTATTACAATATAGAAATGTAGCAAAACAATGTAACAAACTGCTGCCACATTATGAATTGAAAACAGCAATAAGTAAAAATAAAAATTCCAAATTTGTTTTATTGCCTCATCATTGGGAAATCATGTTCTGTTATTGTTTGAAGGATGTTCCCCTACATGCTAGAACCCTGGAATCATGACAGAAAGAATATATGAATGTTTATGGAATTACACAAGGGAAAAAAACGAACAGGCAATCCGTTTCTTTGCCTACTACTGGGAAAAGTGGACAGGATTTCTCTTTCACTGATGGGGAGTGAAAGCCTTCCTAATAGTAAAGTGATTCTGAATTAATGAGCTGAAATAGAATGCACTGGTACATGAGATATATTTTGCATAATGGAAAATGCATCTCGGCATGTTTGAAATAATTTACTAAAAGATCAGTAATTTTGCCCCATGCCCTAAAGCTGAGGAATTTTGAAATAGAAAAGAACTATATAATCTAATTAAGCTAATTCTGAAGTTTGCTCAATTGTACATTAACCAGGACTTTGGCCAGCCTACCTTTAAGTGCATTAATGAGGCTATTTTCTGGGCTGGAAAATATTCCACAACCTGCCAGAACACAGGCAGGAAGCTGTTCCAGCTATTTGTGCTTCAGTTATGTCATCTCACTTCTTCACTGTTATGCCCTATCGTCTGCCATGAGGGTGCTGAGTATTTCTGTGGTGCAGTAAGCATGTGCAGTATATGTTACTGAAGTTATTTTCATCACCCACTGCAAATGGAAATGTTTACAGCTCAAGTGTTGCGTGTGGGTAATCCTACACACCGCAGAATGAGGTGCACACTAATAAACTGCTTTGCCCCACTAGGTTTGATTTGTAAACCATTGCTTCTGACTGATGTTCTTTGCAATCTGTAGCACTGTACCTGTGGAGAAGAATTTTTATTAGCAAGACTATGCAGAGGAATACTTTGTGCAGAGTGCATTGATGATACAACCATTTGTACATAATAAAGGTGAGGGAGCATTTGCTAATGGAATTATTTATTTTACTGGTGGAAGAATGCTTCTGTCCAAATCTATTTCATATAAATCTGTTTACTTAATCTGCTTTAGGCTGTCATTTGCTCATTGTCCAAGAGCAGAAACCCTATCATTTAAAACCTAGGAGTTCATGCATCCTCTCTGTTTATACTAACAGGATTTTATCTGTGGTTCACCTGCAGCTTGACATTGCACTACATAAATCCATTTTGCATTCTGTAGGCTTCACCTTTACCTGAAAGCTACAGTAGCAACATTTTGTGTGGAATTTTCTGTTGCATTTGTCTTTGACCTACTGTCTTTATCTTCCCTCAGTACCTGAAGAGCTTTTCTTATTAATTGCTTTCCATTTTCTTTATTATTTTGAAGTAATCTCTGAAGTAAAATTAATTCAGCCTGCTTCAAAGAGGAAAAAATAAGATTTTAAACTGGACAAACATAAATATCCTGTACCTGGAAACTGGGAGCCAAAATGAAGAAGTATCCTTCCATCACAGCTCTAAAGTTCTGTTGACCTTTTGCTTGCTGTATCACACAGCCTTCAGATTCCTCAGTCAGAAGCATTCAATACTTTTTATTAACATGTCTCTCTACCTCATAGGGTAGATTTAAAATCCATTATTTATACAGTATTTGACCTATGTAGCTCATGAAACAATTAATGTTTCCCTCTTACGCCCTGCACAGGCTGCAAGGTTGTGTCTCTTCTATCACACAAGCTCGGAGCTGGCTGCAGCACACTGCTGTGTGCTGAAACCCAATCTCCTCATCACCTGCACTGCATTTCTACCTTCAAACCCGGACTAAGTGTGGAGGAGAGGAACAGGCTGCTCATGGTGAATTGGGCAGGGGAGCGTTGTGGGTGGGTTAGAGCAAAAGCTCGTGCACAGCCAGGGACTCTGTTGCAGAGCTTGATGGAGCCTTCCTTCTACCCAAAATCAAACCTGAGTTTGAGCAAGTGTACAAAAGGCAGTGCAGAGGCTCAGTCAGCCCTTTTTCATCATCCCTCAGTTGAAAGTGGTGTCTTCAATTTCAAATGTTTCTAATAGTGGGTTCAAAGCAAATTCAAACAGCTCTAGCTCTGCCCAGTCTATCTGAAGATGAGGTTGTCTGAGCAGATGCTTCATCCTCCCCTGAAAATCTGTTTGAATAAAAGCACAGATAAAATTTATTCATACAGCTCTTGCAGAAGGTGCATATAAACCCCTGACCAAACCTGAGTCATAACATGGATGTTCAGAAATAGCCATCTGTCACAAACAGCTACTGCAGCAACATAAACAATATTGAACCTGAATTTCTGTCAGCACTTCCTTCTGCTGCATTATCACAAGCACAGGTGCCTTGTGATGTTGGCCATATTGTTTTAAGAAACCAAAAAAAACATTTGAAGTCACCCTTAACAAAAGCTTTGGACACAGACAACTGCTTTCTAGTGAATGTTAAATTTCATCTGAGATTATTCCCATTAAATTTTATCAAAACTAAATATATTCTTTTAGCAATGAGACATTCAAGACCCACAAGGATGTCTTTCTTAGGGGTCTACAAAAAATAAACGGCACCCTGGAAAAGAATTGCCGTTGAAACAGTTTGCTAGATTTCTTGCAAAAACTTAACAAACCAAAATGCAGCCCAGGTTGACTTTTCTGTGTGATTCCTAACAGCATCCCCTGACCATTCTGCAGATGTGTCTTTGCTATAGACAGCACTAGGAAAGCATGGGGAGGCTCCTTACAGGGAAATCAGAAAAGATGATAGATGGAAAGGAACTGAATCAGGCTGAAGCGCATTTCAACAGCAGGTACCATGCTATGGGAGCAGAATGGTAGCAAATGTGTTCTGCGTGCAGAGAAATGTTGGTTTATACTTAGGCTCAATCAGACTCCAGACAGGTTGTGTACCTCTTCACATCTGACCTTTCTGATAAACTTGTGCTGAGATGACCATCTCAGAAGCAAAAGAGGTAATTCCCTGTAATAGTCTGTTAATACGAATGTAAATGATTTCTTGTCATATAAAATCTTTTTAAATGTGCACTTCTACTATGTAGCACAATGGGGTCTCAATCTCACTAAATTTTGATGCAATATGAATGCAAATAGCTTTAGAAGCATATGGACAGAGAAAAAAATTCAATATAGTCTACTTAGTCAGCAATTATATTAATTTATTCCTGTGTGTACCTAGTATTAAAATTTTACTTGTCCTTCAAAAACTTGGAATAAATAGAACATCTATCTGATAAGAACAGTCAGTCCCAGTAGAATGTTCCAAAACCAATTCTAAGCAGGCATCTTTATCATTCATCAAATTGAAAACATTTCACTGAGACTATTCAAATTCAATAAACTCTAAAGAGCTGTTGACATAGATTTTTCAGCCTTTGAGAAACAAAAGTCCTTGTCTACCTTTCTGTAAAACAAAAGACCTTGACTTTGTGAGGTTGGAAAACCCTATTTTGAAGAAAATTACGAAAAACAACAAGTCAAAAGCCTGAATGATGTGAAAATTCTATCTTTCATTTTCATTTGATTCTTAATTAATTGGGCATTTGTTTTTTTGAAGAAAAGCCTTAAACTTTGGATAAGGAAAAAGCAAAATTTTCAGGAAGCATGAAACATTGTACACTGCTATTTCCAGACTCATCTTTCCAGTTTCTTTGTACTGTAGAAGACAGTATTTTCTGAGGCCAGATATCCCAGAGATAAACAGATAAATCCAAGTAACTGGTTTATTAATTTAATTTTCTAGTTTCTAAACCCACCTGTTATCCTGACAGCTAAGTCCTGATTATGGAAAATTAAAATGCAAAATTAGAACCAAGCAAAAACAGTTAATCAAATAATAAACAAAATAAATGGGTCTTGCTTCCTGCCCTTAATTCAGTGAAATTAATCATTGAATAGATTCTACTCCATTTCCAGCTGCTTGCCAGTTAATAAGGCTATCTTTGGTAATTTTAAGTTTTCATGTTTCCATTCCTAGGCATGAGGCATGGTAGGCAACAAAAAACAATTTAGTCAGTACCATTATCTAACTTCAGACTAATTTATTAAAGATATTTTCAAACAGATTCACTTATTTCCCTTTATCCAGGCTTCCCAAGAGAATGAGGTTTATGTGATTGGCAGAGGTTGGTATTTTAGGGGCAGTGGGAGAAAACTGAAGCATCTTTGAGTGGGCCAACTGTTGAACCTGATAGTATCTAAACAAATACAACAGAAGCTTCACATTGTGAATTACATGGAGAAATAACTGGAAAAAGACAGCCACACTGAGTAAAACATCTCTCTGCTTGCCTGGTGGGAGATACTACAGGGGAAACTCTCATGTTGTTGAACAGTTTAGTGAACTCACACAGAGAGAAGAGTTTACAGATATCCCTGCTAGAGGAAAGCTTTAATTGAAGTTCATGACCGTATTAAAAAACCTGCAGGAATTTAATTCTTTCTCACACTCATGACAGCACTTACCATTAGTGCTTTGGTATTTCACAGGCTCAGAGAATGGTGCAGGAGCTCAGGCAGTCTAATTTCTCAAGGTGGGTCCAAAGTTTTTTTCTCTGTGTAGTCAATGGAGGGAACTGGGCTGAGATACGCTGGACTTGTAGGAGTCTTATATGCCAGTCATTTGGAAAGTGACATGGAGACAGCAGAGTTCTGCTTTCGTAAATTTAAAATTGACTCTTGGTGAAGAGCATGCTGAGGAAGCTTGATAAATGTAATACAGGGAGAAATTGAACTGGAATTGAAAACCACTTGAAGTTTATTATGGAAACTGTTTCATGTATGACTAGCAGAAACAAGGAAGCTCTTGCTCATCAGGCTGCAATCTTTAAGTGGCCATTCCTATGGGGGTCTGAAAGTCTCTTCACCAAATTGTATTTGTGTGCTTATTAATTATAAGCTGAGGCAACCTGCATTGAACATAAATTCATGGCATGATACCTCATTAAAATGCTGTTAAAATATAAGCTGTCTGTAGCACATTTTTGTCAACAAAATAAGTAATAAAATGTCTGTGTCATACAGTTTTGTACTTTTGAAGTATTAGTGAAGTATTAGCACGTTATAAACTAGTATATTCAGAGACTGTAGTAAAAGTCCTCCAACATGATTAATTTTCAATGTTTGGAGCAAGATTATAACGTTTTATTAGACAAAAAGAAAGTAATACATAAAAATCCATGTATAAGGTATATGTTAAATATATCTTTATGACTTTTAAAGCAGAACTGTTCAAAGATCAATGCAAACGTAGAAAATCTCCAATATCGTGATCATATCTACCACTAAAGTAATTTTTGTACTGAGGTGTCACTGCCAACTCTGTCTTCTTTCTCCTTTAAAAAAATAAAATAACACTTCTATTTTTTCTATTTATTCCATGGATTTAGTATAGTTTTAGCCTTCAGACTTTTTATCTTTGGATGTTACCATACAATTATGAAAAGGTTTGGTGGATAAATTAAATAAGATGAATTAATTGTACTTAAGAAGAAACAAATCTCAAGTTTTCAGGCGGTTAAAGCCTACATTAAGAATCAGCAGGAAATAAAGATCCTACAACCTAGATTTGTCCTGAAATCAACTAAGATGTTTTATTTTTTGTCATACATTTTCACTCTGTGACAGGGAAATATTGCCCAGATGACCCTATTTTATTCAATATAGTTGTACAAGTGAGAAGAAGAGAAAAACTTAAAGGTAGTGGTGTTCAACAGCTGGTCTATAATTTGAACTAAGATCCTGTAATAACATTGTTGGATTTATGACTAATAGAATCCTATTTTTAATCACCTAGGAGCTCAGTTTTGAAAAAACCCCAATTATTTAGGATATCACTTTTGCAGTTCAGTTTATTTCTGCGTTTTTCTTTCCTCACTGTGTTGATTCCTCAGGTGTGCTGCTGTGTAGCAGCAGAGCCCCTCTGTGCAAACATGCCATTAAGCAGTGGCCATAAAGGAAAGTGCATTTTGCAAGCCCAGCCATTGTTAATACTTGAAAAATATTTGTGCTTATGTCGAAACAACTCCTCTCAAGAAGGCAATCTAATGTCATCTTTGACTGAAGTTCGACTTCCTCTCCCCTCCACTTTTCTCTTAGCTGATCCTGTAAAGAGCAAACAGGAAGGGGAGTTTGAAACATTTTACAGTAATTTGGGGTATGATCTTTAAGGCTGTTGTAGACTGTAATTCTTTCTAAATGCTTATTACCTTAAAATCCCTACGTTTTTCATCCTTAAAGCAAACCAAAAATAGCCCTGAAAATCACAGTCACTCAGCTTCTCTGTGGATATTTAAGGGAAAGAGGGAAGAATTTATCAATGTTAGATTTTTCGCGTGCTGCCTAGATATTTTAACACACTGACATTTATTATTTGGGTGGAAATTCATGGTGTGTTATTCAAGAGCTAAAGCTGGATTGCCTGAAAGGATTTCTATGCAGCCATAGATTTTAAAGCATTGAAATTACCTGTCCAAATCCCCTGCTTGCACATGGCACAGAGAGACTTGACTTGGTGAGTCGTCATGAGCAGGGTAGAGAGGCAGTTCTAAGACACCTTGGAAAACAGACCTGGCACACAGGAAGATGAAATGGTGTGGAAAACAAATGATTAAGTGTGCAAGTTGCTGTGCACAAGTCCTGCTAGGTCCATACATCTAGAGAGCAAAACTGATGATTAAGGTGAGATTTTCCCACTGAGATTTTTCTGCCATGTAGACAGATTAGTAAGTGTCCCACAGAACAGGAGCACAACAGCTAAATGCTGCCTGCTTGCAATGAGTAACAGCAGGTGCTTCTTTCATTACATTATTTAGCATTCTATTGTAATGTATTGGGTTTACATGGGAAGGCTGATTTCTTTTTTTTGGGTGGGTGGGGGAGCTATAGAGGTTGCTTCTGTGAGAGGTTGCCAGAAGCTTCCCCCATGCCCAACAGGGCCAATTCCAGATGGCTCCAACCCAAACACACCTCTGGCCAATGCAGAGCTCTGTGAAGATTTTAAGACTTTGCATAGATGCTATAGCATTATGTGCTCAAAGAAATCAGTGGGTAGAAGAAAGTGCTCTGGCCTTCATTGATTTCCATTTTTACTATTTTATCATCTTTTTATTAGAAAATGGTTTCACTGTTGACCTTTCATACCTGCTACCCTGAGGATAGCAAGATGAAAAATATTAAATCCTATGCTTTCTCTTTAATAACAGAAATTGGATATTTTTTTTGTAAGAGAGAAACAGTCTCTTCTGGAGTTCATTTTGCTGTGCAAAAGATAATATATTTTGATATATAATAGAAAGTACATCTACTTTTAGTTCTTTCCCATAAAATGATAAAACATATAATTTGATCATGTATGAGGTTCTGAACAGGTGACAGCCTTAATCTAGACTTTAGGGTACCTAACTGGTATTTCTAGTGCTTAGAAAGTCTTCAAAAAAGAAAATTTTATTTAAATATAGATAGTGTGCAGTTGGCTAGAAATTATTTGCATTCATGGCCTAAAGTGATTTATAATGTAAGGTTGACATAATTCACTTTTTTCAGTAGCACTGGGTTTTAGTGATGTGTTCTTTTCTAATGACTAAACTATGAACAGTAAAATCCAGTGCAAAATTATTTACCAATGTGAATTATTTTCTTCTAAGCAGTTTCAGGTCTAAGAAGACATCCAAGTCAGTTTAACACGTAGATAATAGCATATACATGTATTGGGTTTGTGTGGCATTGGTAACACAGAGTCAACTTAAATTATTTTAATTTATTACAAATCATATCAGAATAGGATACTGAGAAATAAATCCAACCTTTAAAAAGCACCTTTCCCCCTGTCTTCCCTTCTTCCTGAGCTTAACTTTACTCCCAGTTTTCTCTGCCTGCTCCCCTCATAGGCTTGAGGAGCTGGGAAAGGGGGGCTGCCACTTGCTCCCACAGACTGCAGTCCTTCACAAACTGCCCCAACATGGGTCCTTCAGGAACAAACTGTTTCAGTGTGGGTCCCCCACAGGGTCACAGGTCCTGTCAGCAAACCTGCTACAACTTGGTCTCCTCTCTCCACAGGTTCTGCCAGGAGCTTGCTCTACCATGGTCTTCCCATGGTGACAACCTACTCCAGGCATCCTCTTGCTCCAGCCTGGGCTCCTCCAGCCACAGGTGGATCTCTGCCCCACCATGGACCTTCATGGGCTCCAGGGGCACAGCTGCCTCACCAAGGTCTTCACCATGGTCTTCTCCATGGTCTTCTCCATGGGCTGCAGGAGAATGTCTGCACTTCCACCCGGAGCACCTTCTCCTCCTCCTTCTTCACTGACCTTGGTGTCTGCTGGACTGTTTCTCTCACATATTCTCACTCCTTTCATCTCTGGTTGCAATTACTTCCCCACACTAACTACTTTTCCCTTCTTAAATCTGTCATCCCAAAGGCCAAAATGTGCCCTGGAAAGAAAATGCCATCTTCTACACAGCCAGGTCCTCAGATGACTCTAGGAAATTTATCACTGCAAAAAAGGACAGTTGTTTGCAGCTTCTTTTTTGGGGTTTTTTTGGGTTTTGTTTGTCTGTTTTGTTTGGTTTTCTGTTTTTTCTTTTTGTTTTGTTTGTTTGTTTGTTTGTTTAAAAAAAATAAGTCATTGTAGCCTTTGCCAATCTGATGTGAAGCAATATTTGCTTTCTGCCTCACATCTGGAGAAAGAATAAGCAATTGGCAACAGCTATCTGGAAGTGGGATAGTGTTTAATAATAGTTAACTAATTTTTATCTAATTTTTTAGTGAAGGACAAGAATAAATCTTACAAGTTGGGAAAAAATGTTCTTTCACCAGATGCCTCTTTTAAGAAGTAGTGACACTTTACAATGTCACTATTCCAAATGGTGGTCAGAGACAGCATCAGTGTTCAAAGGGTTAGACTACTTCTCAGTAATCTTTAGGTCTGGAAATGTTTTTATGTTTAAAATCAGAGATTGCATGACTGCTTCAGGGGTAGTAGTCAGATTTCTAAAAGTAGACATCAGCTTTCCACTGCTGAGCTCAAGCTATTAAATAAGAGATACTACTTTCAGAAGGTTGTTTCATGCTTCATGTTGAAATGCATTGATCTCAGTCTGCTTTCTAGTGGCCCAATTTTCCACATCAGAAAATGAGTAAAAAATAAAAGAAAATACTATGGCATTTTTCATTTGTTAACAATTTGGTTAGCTTTCTCAGTACAAAAAGAAAATAAGACAATGGGGCTAAAGAACTATTTGCTTTCATCCTTCAGAAGGTCTCGTCATCTGGGCAAACCATGGCAGTAGGTCACATGCAAGAATTTAATTTCCTTGTATTAGTTATCAGATTAAAATAAAAATGTCCACATGTTCCAACCCATCTGCTTTAACAGAGAGTGAAATCTACTTTAAAAACATCCAGTAAAAAGAAGAATATATGAGAATATATGAGCAACTGTTCCATAAAAATGGCACAGTGAGAGGTCTCAGAAAATTACCACGCACAGTGGCAATGTTAATTTATCTGTGTCACAGAATTGTGTAAGTTATTTATAGACTTTAGATCCAAGTTTAACTTAAAGTCGTTGCTTAAAGAGCTCTTGGATGAGACAATCGAGCAGTTACATGTATTTGTTAACAAGGAGATTTACACTGCTGTAGTAAGACCTTAAATAACTAAGATATACGTTATTTTGGTATGGCCAAATGTAAGAAAGGCAGAGAGGGGGGGAAAACAGCTTCACGCGAGTCTTAAAAGAAAGTTAATGAACTGTCAGAATTCAAATTACGTTGTCTGTATTGATACTACATAAAACAGAACCCCAAAGCATTTACTGACTTCTTGAAAGCATTCAAAAAAGATCTGTTACACAGCCAAGTGCCACAAATGAAGAGAATGAACCTTCATTTACACACACAGTATGCACACAAACACATCCTTCTCCTCAGGACTTCTGCAGTCCATGCTGTGTTGACTCAGTAAAAAGCTGTAGCAATGCCTGAATCAGCATATCTTCGTCTCCAGAAAGAAATGTGAGAGAAGTGTTCATCGTTCGAAACACCAGCTTGCAAGTTTCATGAATCATTGATTTCCTTTCACTGGATCTGGGAAACCTTGATAACAATGTTGGTATATACAAAGAGCACATGGGTTCTGGAGGAATGTTTCATGCATGTTTAATTTTGACCAGTCCAATGGGGTGCCTTGCAACCTTCTGTTACTGTTCATAAAAATCAACTTTTCCTTGGCAATGAAATATCATTGAAATATATTCTAATAGCTATAATGACAGTGTATAGGCAGTTTTACTGTAAATAAATGGCCAACTTCTCAGCACCCCAAAGGCTATTTTGACAGAAAAGAGTGATATAATGCTAACTTTTAGGTCTAAGCTTTGACACACACCCAGACACTGCAAACCAAAACTCCTTTTGGAAATGGCAGGCTCTGAATCTCTTTGCTCTTAAAGCATTCTGTGGCAGACTGACCCTATAAATCTGAGAGAGATGTGAAGCAAAATGGATGCCCCAAATCCTAAATCAGTCAACAATATAATTTTAAATTGGAAAGAAGTGTTTAAAGTAAGTTCATCAAGTTACTTTAATATTGTAACATTTTCAGTGATTTACCACTTTTATGTAAATTGTAATATTATCAGCTATTTTTTGTCATTGATTTTTTTATGAGATGTAGTTTGTGAATTGTTATGAAATCAGGAAACATTTCTTTATAGCATTTATGTAATGCAGGAAGGGAGAAGACAGATACTATGGTAATTCAATAGATTGTTTAACCACCTCACCATGTCTGAACTGAGAAGTATTGATCATATTGATCATTATTTCAATAATAACATATTGAGGAAACCTTCTGTAATCCTGGGTGAACTTGGAACAGTTTTAACCTGAATTCTTGTAAATACTTCAGATAACCAATGATGAAACAGCCCATGTTTGTTACTGGGGTTAGAAAATAGGAAGGAGTAGAGATCCCAAGGAATGACTAAAGGTTTGTTTCCATTTTGAATGTTCCTCATATTTAAGATTATGCAGATATTTTTTGACAGTACATGCATTGCCTTTTATTTCTTCTTATAAACAAGTCTACGTCAGGCTATGCTGAAAAAAATCTTGGTGCCAAGAGTTTGATAGTATATTCTTTGGAGTCGCTAAATTCATAAAAGAATGACAAATAACATTTTCAAGAAAACAAATTTATTTTGATGAAAATGTAAGCTATACTGGCCACACACCTGGCATTTTTTCTTTCCTGGTTTGCTGTTTAAAAGTACTAATAAAGTTAATGAACAAATGGATGCAGTTAAGTAAATCAGAAGCAGAAGACTAAATACTAGCAATGCAATGATATCTTCCCTGATGCTTCACCAGCGGACAAAAAGAAAAGCTTGCAGAAGTACCAAAGGAATGTCCATCTTTACATAAGCAGCAGTATCCTGAATAATGCCAGACTTGAACCAAAACTGATTATAAGGAGTTATGGGAAGCTAGAGGGAAATGTTGAAAATATATAAATTATGGAAATAAGATCTTCGACATCCATTTTCTTAGATTATCTGAGTGACAAACTAGAGCCTATACATTAAGCAGAGCTTCGTAATATTTTTCTCTTAAAGAACCCGTTCATATCCCTTTATTTATCTTTCCTCATTTGGAGAACAAAATTGTCACCCAACATGGATTCCTCCAAAGACAATTGGAGGTTTTTTCCCCTCTTTCTCCTGATGTATGTGGATGAGTAGCAAAGGTCCTGAGGTCTGCTGGCTTGTGATAAAGTACGTATTTCATTTGTTGGGTAGGACGCACTTTGTAAGAGATGCTGGCTTTTTGAGAGTGACAGCCAAAAGGATGTGAAGTGAATGGAACTGCTCCTGATATTAGAGGCTTTTTCCAAGGGAGGCAGAATTGGTGAGTTTAACCTGTGGTGCAATATAATAACAGACAGGTAGCCACTGGCAGCCAGAGTCTGAGTTATGCCAGCTTCTGAATGGTGCTACACTGCCAAATAATTACAATTTGAGCTTTGGATTTGAGTGTCTGACTGTCAAAAAAAAAATTTATATTTTTTCCCCTTTGTTCTAAAATAAGTTTATTCTATTAATTCTATTGAAGTTTGATTTTGGATTCAGAATTTAATGACAAGATCTGAGTGGATGACAAAGAGAGTATCTATTCTTCCTGATGTATTGCAAGTAACTACTTGTCCAAAGGTAACTATGCCTGTATAGCTAGAGGTATTTCTGTTTTCTCTGTTCTTATGATTTGATGTTTTTAATTTTCTTTAAAAATACACCACAATTATATATATATATAATTTATCCAATTTTTATATGTATATATATGTGTGTGTGTGTATATATATGTGTATATATATATATGTATATATGTATGTTCAGCCATGGGAACACACAGGGATTTCTGGATTTTATGATAATTATTTTGTTTTGCAGGAAAATAACCTCTGTCATAATAATGTTGTCTTTTACTAAGTACATTAGCTATTAGATGTGGAAAGTGCTTAGTACCTGAGAAGGCAAAAGTATCTAATAATAGAATGAACGGATGGAGGCCGACTGCCAGAAAAAGGTGGAATCACTGACAGCTGTGATGGATAACCTAGTAACAAAGATGAAGAAGTCTTAGCAGGAGTGCACGGATAGAGAATAAAACATAGGGTAAAAGGGTAAGTGAAAAAAGGAAGAAAATGGATCTGAAGAAGAAAAAAGACATTGTTTAAATGAGTAGATGAAAAAAACAATCATTTTTTTTGCCACAAATCAAAGGATAGGAGAAAAAACTTATTTAAGGAAATGGCTGAGATTATTTTAAGATTATTTTTCCCCTGGAAAAACAATGAAGATAGCAATTAGGGAATTTAACTTAACAACTGAAAAAAATCCATTAATGAGAAATAAAATTAGTTTAGTTGACAAATCACAGACTGTGTCTGATAGGCCCAATGTTCTTTTGAGAGTCTTAAAAGGACAGATGTGCATAAATTATATTCAATTTAGTAAGATACTGCATCTAGCTTCTACATGACTCACCAAAAAACCTGGATTCTACTGTTTTCTGGGAAGCAAAAATAAAAAAAATCAAAACCCCATTGTATTGCAACTATTAAAATGTACTTCCAAGGAGTGTGTGGATTAAAGCATTACCCTTAAGAAATAATTTCCATTCAAGAGAATTTTTCATGTATTTGCAAATAATATAGAGAATGGGCGAAGTGGGAATGCTTTCAAACAAAGAATGAGAATCATACACTTGACCATTATGGAAAAAATAAAATTGATGACCTCAATTAAAAAAAACAGAAACAAACAAAAACCTAAAAAAACAGTGATGTGTGCAACACAATGATGTTAAGCAAAACCCAATATAATACAACAGAAGTGAAAAAGTTGAATCAGACGAGCATTTTTCCCTAGGCTTCACCCCCTCAGGAGGAGGCTTGCGTATACAGTACTAACTGAAAGGAGCCACAGAATTTCAGCCTCTGTCCTCCCACCACCTCCCCTCTGTCTGATGCATTACACATGTTTGTGTCACATCGTGCTCCCTTGGCTGTGGCTGCTCATCACTGCATATGGGGATGGAGTCCACCACTGAGACACCATTACGCACTTTACTATCATGGCCATTCACTTTCTCCTAAAGATATGTTTAACATTAGTGTGTTGTTTCTTTCTTTCCATTATTTTTGGCATCCTAAAATACGTATTTTTCAGAGGGATACTAAGAAAAATGTATAAAAGTCTATCAAATTATTAGAATTCCCACATTTTAGTGTCTGAAACTTTCACAAACCCCCAATGGTCTTCCTACCTTGAGTAGCAGAATAAAATGATTTTCTTCCTTTTCTAGAGGAACCCAAACACACTGAATTGACCAAGATCACGTGAAAAATCAGTGGTGTAGGAAGGCATTGAAATCAAGACCCACGAACCTTAGGTCACTGACTCTACCGGTTTATGCAATTCCCACCAGCAGTTAAAATATTGGCAACACAAATAAATTGATGAGAAGACAAATGTGAGCTGTCTTTGTATGCAAATTTGCAATAACTGAGTCCCTGGACTGTTCTACAAAATGCTTGCTTAGGTCCAGACAGATGGGTGTTTGCACTTTGCAGTTACCATAGCACCTGGTTTAGTGTGGTGCTAAATCCTGCTAAAAACACAGGTTGTTTACTCGGGCTCAGCTATGCGGCAATGCATCCACTGCACCTCCACTTAGCTCAAGATTTAACTAGGATGGGCTCCTTTTCACCTGCAAAAGCCTGTCTAAATGTACATAAAGATGAGTGATTGCAAGAAAAGAATTGTCTCCTTGCAATGCAAGACTCTTTTTTTCCATGGGATATTTGACATAATGTGCCAAGATCTCATTATCTATCTTTCCTCTTATTCCCTAATATCCTTATATTTCCTATCAGACTGCTTTTCTTTTCGTTCTCTGCACTGCATTTTTGCCTGGTGAGACCAAACTCTGAGATGGTGTTCGTTGTTTGGACAGGAGTGTGAAAGCTTTTGGCAAAAAAGATTAGAGAGGGTCTGTGGGAAACAAGTATCTGCTAGACTGTCCTGTATTATTTAGATGTCTCATTTTTAGATATGTTGTGTCTCATCAGTTCTGTAAGAGAAGAGTGTACAAATGTATCAGATTTTCAAAAATTAAAATTATCAAAGGAAGTCTATGAGTTTTCTTGCAGCATGCACTGTAAAGAAGTGAAAACAAGAAAGACAATAAGAAAAATATTACTCATAAGCAACTTGTTATCATTTAACAGTATACTGAAGCTTATAATTTTGCCCAATGAACAGCAGAAATAATAGCATAAATGGAAAATCAAAAGATATTAATTATAATGACTTTATGAAAATGACATTATCAAAATATAGGATCAAAATATTTTTCTCAATTTTTATTGTTTGTTTGCTTATTTTTGTTCCTCTTCAAGGACTTAACAAAGACAGTCAAGCTAGAATCCAATTTCTCCAGTATGACTAAATGAAAGAGACTATAGAAACCTGTGAAAGGTGACTCATATCTCCTAAGTTCAGTGACTAAAAATGGGTATGAATTTGATCACATCTATGTTTTTCCAGCTTGCTTTTTAGGTATACAAAGAAATGTTGTTTACCCATGCAAAGCATATCAGAGTAGAGATTTCAGCCACCATCCTGTTAAAATCTGTCAAGATATTACGATCTCTTAAAGTACAACAGAATAAACGTTTCTTGTCTATGATCTCCCTTTATGTTATTTCCTTCTAGTCTTTCTTTTTCCTTCATTGGATGTGCAGAGTAAATCTTCTGTGTCAAAAAGTCAGCATTTGTGGTAAAGAAAGCTGTTGATTGCAGGATTCTTCCTTGTTGCTGAATTTAGAAAGAGCATACTGAGTGACTAATGTGATTGCAAGCAGAGAGAAAAGGTCTCATTAGTCAAAGCAAACAACTTATTCTATGGAAAATTCCTATGTCAAGTCAGTTAATCTGCCTCTCCACAGATGGTCAGTATTATGTGTTTCTTGTTTTCTGAATGCTCAGCTTGATGATCTGGTATCTTATTGGTGGACCTGCTACTCAGTCACAGTAATAAACAGCAATGAGTAAGAGCTAAGTTTTGGATATGAGAAGTGCCATTCGGTGATCAGCGTTCCGCAAATAACAAGTCCTAGAAATGTCAAATTTGGGTCATGATCTTGCACAACATTTTCACACTTATCTTACCTGTTTTTCTCTTCCAGTCCAAAATTGGACTGCTTTGACAGAAGAGTTAGGGTAGTATGTTAAAAAAGGTTTACATTCCAATCCCAGTGGTGATGAATGCTGAAGAAAAATCCATAAGCAAATTTTGGTTAAGGAAACATAGAATGCAGGATAGAAACATATGCTGATTATGGGGTGGGGGTGGGGGGGATAAAGATATGGCACTCTAAATATAGCATTTGATCTTGTTATTACAACTTTTTTCACAGTGCACAAGCATCCTCATAAAGGCATTACCTAGCTTTGATTTTCTTAGCTCAGTGGTTCTAAAATATAGGCATAAGGGGCTGACTTCAGAATGCAACACATTTTGGAGTTCTAAGAGAGGCAGTTTTCTAAAGCTTATTTGATGTAAAATGTTACTTAGATTTCTACATATTTTGGTGTAGGATCCAGCATATCTTACCGGTTTGTGTTACATGAATGTTCCTTGAAAACCGTATCTCATCCTTAAGAGCCTAAACAAAATTTTGAATCTCAACTTAAAGAGCCTTGGCTATGAAGTCTTGGCTATGGTACATTGTTGTGGTTTAACCCAGCTGGAAATTAAACACCACACAGATACTTGACCATCACCCCTCTCCACAACCCAACCCGGTGATATGGGGAGGAGAATCAAAGTAAAGCTTGTCGATTGAGATACAAACAGTTTAGTAATAAAAAATAAAGGAAAAATCCAGTAATAATGGTAAATAATAATAATAATAATAATCATAATAATATGGGGAAAACCAAGTGATGCACAATACAATTGTTTATGACCTGCTGACCAATGACAAACCCCCCTTTCCAAACCCACATCAGCCTCTCTTCTGAGTAAGTGTCCCCAGTTTATATACTGGGCATGATGTTCTGAGGTGTGGAACACCCCTTTAGTTCGTTTGGGTCACCTCTCCCAGCTATGCTCCCTCCTAGTTTGTTTTGTTACCTCCTCAATGGCAGAGCATGAGACAAAGTCCTTTCTTAGTACAAATGTGACTTAGCAAAAGACCAACACATCAGTGTGTTATCAACACTCCTCATTCTGAATACCAAATACAGCACCATAACAGCTACTGAGAAGAAAGGAACTCTACGCTAGCTAAAACCAGGACATATATAAAGATGGAAACCACAAAATGCAGACATACGTACAAGCATAATAAAAATGCATAAACCATTTAAATTTTAAACATGCATTTGACTGAGGATGCTGACACGTTTCTTTCAAAATGCCGCATCTATACTTGTATCTCAATTTTGCAATAACTTTCTGCAAATTTTTGAGCACTAATTACATTTTGAACTCAAATACTCAAAGTATAAGGTTCATTAACCTTGATGACATGAATTTCCCTCTCTCCATAGGCAGGTTCTGAAGTCACTCAGTCTTTATCTGAAAGAGAGGTTAAGAATAAGGAATTGACCAGATGACCACATCAAAGAGTTTCAATCAATAGCTGAGTGTCCAGAGATCAGTCAGAAGTGGTGTCCCTCAGGGAGCAGTATTGGGATTGATGTTGTTGTCTTTACTAATGACATAGAGAGTGGGAGTGAGTGCCCCCCCCCAGCAAGTTAGCAGATGGCACCAAGTTGTGAGGGCAGTTGATTCACTTGAAGATGAGATGCCATCCAAAGAGACCGTGAAAGGCTTGAGGAGTGGGTCCATGTGAACCTCATGAAGTTCAACAAAACCAAGAGCAAAGATCTATACCTTGATGGGGCAATCCCCAAGATCAGTACAGGCTGGGAGGTAAATGGATTGCGAGGAATCCTACAGAGAAGGACTTGGTGGATGGAAACTGGAGCCTGAGACAGTGATGTGTGCTTGCAGCCCAGCAAGCCAGCTGTAGCCTGGGCTGCATCCAAAACAGCATGGCCAGGAGGGTGAGGGAGCACCTCCTGCACCTCTGCTCTGCTCTGCTCTGGTGAGAGCCCACCTGGAGTTCTGCATTCAGCTCTGACCCCTGAGCACAGGAAAGACGTGGGCTTGTTAAAGCAGGTCCAGAGGAGGACCATGAAGAGAAATGGATCAGCTGTCCTGTGAAGAAAGGCTGACAGTGGTGGAGTGGTTTAGTCTGGAAAAGAGAAGGCGCCAGGGAGACCTTATTGACACCTTTGAATTCTTAAAGACAGCTTATAAGAAGGATGGAGATAGTCTTTTTAGCAGGATCTGGAGTGACAGGACAAGGGGCAAGAGTTTTAATCTGAAAGAGGATAGGTTTAGATGGGATGTAAGAAAAAAACCTTTTATGGTAAAGGTGGTGAGAAATTGGGCCATTTTGCCCGAGGAAGTTGTGGATGCTTCCTGCATGGAAGTGTTTAAGGACAGGTTGGATATGGCCTTCAAACAGTCTGATCTAGTGAAAAATCTCCCTCTTCATGTCAGGAGAGTTGAAACGAATGATTTTTGAAGGTCCCTTTCAATACAAACTATTCTATGATTCTGTGATTCTATTATTCTGATTTATGAAATTGATTTAGTATGACATTTTAAATAGTAGAACATCTAGGACAGCATAAAGGACTCTGAGTTTAAGACTGGTGCCAATTATTGTGATGTCAAAACACAGAGTAGAAATTATATTGTGAAGTGTCTTAGCAAAATGTATAAAATTTACATTATTAGGTGTCTTTGACAGAATAGGAGAATAAAGAAATAAAAGGAGGGAGATATTTATCCATAACCATTGCCACTGTTTATTCACAGAATCTTCCTAGTAAGTGCTTTTATTTCTCTCATGTTTACTTATGCAAAGTTCACATAACAGGTTCATAATTATGAGAATCATCCTCCCTGGTGTGCCCTCCCATTAGACATTTTAGGTCCTGAAAATTATGCATATGTCTATTTTTCACTTAAGGGCTGTCTTCACCACGTATCTTTCACAGAGCTGGTCAGCAGGAGGTACCTACACCCATTAAGCATTCTTCATTCTGGGTCTGCTGCCAACAAAGATCATTAACTGAACTATGCATATAATCTCATAAACATTTTCTATGCTTGCAGTTTGCTAATGTTAACTTGCTAGAGACTGTAAAATTGCTATAATTTCTCCTGGGTTAAGCAAGTCCTGTTCTATTTTCTCTAATTCTGAAAGACTGTGCAGATGCACAATAAAAGTCTGAGACTATAAACTGGAACCTCTGAATTTTCCTTGACAGAAAATGCCCTAATTGTTGGTCTAGTCAATCTTGCACACGCTCTCGATCTCTGGCATGTTCAGTGTTTTGTGTTCTCTTGGAGAGTGGAACGCCTTCAAAGGAAAGATATAGAATTAACAGCATCCTTTCACTCTGAATGGAGTCCAGCTTGTGATTTTCAGTACTATCCAGTGAAGGGAAAGTTAAATTCTGGATAAAAGAGGGAGTTGTACATGTTTTTTCCCTGTTTTCAAATATAGTGCTTTAGATTTAGAGGTGTAGAAGATTCCCAGGCTTCATATGTTTCCATTTTCCAAAGGAAGCTTTTGGGAAATTCCAGGCTATAAATGCTGAGCGAAAAGGATGCTTTCTGTAGATCAATAACATGCTGAGGTGCAAGGAAAGGGCCTTTATCTGACAACATTTTCAATTTTTTACCTTAACAGGCTCTAGTTTACCTAGTTGGGACCAATTTTCATGCAACTGGAGATGGCTAGGCCTCCAAACTAGCAAGTGGGCCTGAAATTTAGACAACGTTGAGCACTGACAGATTTTTATTCCTTTTTAACTTGGGATTGGATTTGTCCACACTGGAAGACATTCACTTAAATGTGATTATATGAGTTAGCCAGGTTTGTGTGTCAGTTGTGATTATCAGACCTGGCTTGGTGATTAGTGAAAAGCAAGCAGTTTGGGGGTCCAGGTTGCTTCAAAAAAGTCTCATCTTACCTCTACACAGTTTAGCCTGTGGAAATTTTGGTCATATTCTTGTCAAAAGGATGTTTGCTATTGACTTCATTTAAGCCAGTTTTTCCATCCAGGCATTTTGTCCTTTAAGATAATCAACCATGACAATTGAGCAGAGGAGAGCTTTGGAATAGTCTCCTAATTACATTTCACATGTTTGTTTTGCAATGAACATGGTTCAGGCTGGTATTTTAAAGAATAATACAATGAGACTTTGAAACTGCGAGAACCTCATCTGTATTAACACCTAACGAATGAAGACTTTGTCTTATGAAGGCAAAAGTTCCACAGGAATGTGGTTCATATGATGGGAAGACATATTTAAGGGGTTATATGAACACAGTGGAAGCTATATAGCCTTTAAAACTATTGAAAAAGTGTAAGAGTCAAGATATTTTTAATAAATGATTAATTAAAGTATTTTAAGTAGATGGTCATATAGCCTTTGGTCTCTAAAACTAGAATTAAAATATGATACAATTTTTCAGCCTAACTGACAGCTAGAGATGTAAGTAGCTCTAAACACTAGCTTTTATTTTAGCACCTGTTTTAAAGCAGTCAAAATTTCCAGTTCAAAATAAAAATTTGCATGATTCTTTATTGAGCGTTTTGAATAAAAATTTGTTTCTCAACAAAAAATACCTGACAATTAATTCTGAACACTTTTATAATCACCTGAAATTTTTATTAACCAAACCAACACTTTCCTGTCTCAAGAACTTTACTTAGTTCTCAATATGTTTTTCCCAAACTGCCAAGTTTTATATAACTAAACAGCACATTGACCAGGTGAAGTAAGGTACTGTTTTACTCAATTTTTTTTCTGTAACATATTCTTAATTTTTCATGATTTATTTGAACTTTTCAATGGTTGACTCATGTAATGACTACAACAGAAGAAAATACTGTGACTTCAAAGTGAGAATCGTCCTCAAAGAAATGTTTGTTCTAGTCCGGTTCCATCCAGGTCACTATAAAAAGCTGTATTCAGTGGCAAAAACTGATATTTGAGAGCTTAAATATAACCAGATTTTGACTTTCTTATGCCTTTCCATCCTACTCCCTTACTCCAAGAACAAAAAGCAAAACTTGTCTAACAAGCTTTTTCCTTCCTTGGACAAGGCCACACAACCTACACTTGGAAAATTAATCCCCATCAGGCTTGTAGTGAGCAGTGAAGTACAAAACATGCACATCAAAGTGAGCTGTTCTGGAGCTGTATGTGGAGACCCTTTCTACTTGGAATCATATGGACACCTTGGTCAGGAGAAGGCTTTTTCTAGCTGCTCTCTTCCCTCTGCAGAGCATAGACATGTCAGAGGCACCACTTTCACAGCATTTTACCGGGGTAGAACACATTTTTGTCTTATATGTGTATACGTATCTTGATGCTACACATTTTTGACCTTTCTTTTTCGACTGATCTTAGATGTAGTCTTAGATTTTTTGACCTTTTAACTTAATTAAGAGCATGTAAAATATTTTTTCTTCTGCAGGAAATGAAACTATTGCGGTGATTGAACAAGTCTTTTGACCCAGGTTTCTTCCATTTTTTACAAGGTCTCTAGGTAACTGTTCAAGCTGGTGAGTAACATAAAATTGGCTTATAAATGAATGTGTATACTTATGTAATAAAAAGTACTGTACATGTTAAATATTCTTAAACATTAATTTTATCTTCTGAAACTTCATACTATTTTATCTCCTATAAAACTCTGTTCTCCTTCAATCTCAATTTCAGTAATTTTTGAGTATTCTTTTATTAAAATCATCATTAAAATAAATTTATCTTATTTCATGTTCAAAAAACAAATGCAAGAATTAATACTTTTGTCTAATAACTCATCAGTTACATATTTAGGTAGAAAAGATTTTTATATAAAAATCAAGGAACAGCTTCATTCTATATTTGTGTCAGAGATTTACATTGAGTACTTTGCCAGAATATGCTTTATGTCAGGTTAGGTTTTGCTTTTTTTAGGGTAAAAGGAGCTGTATTATGATATGACGAAACATTTCTAATGACAGTTTCATGGATGAATCTAATCCGCCAACAATGTCTAAATGTACATGGGATAAGTGGCCATATACCTTCAAATAATAGTCTGTGGCACTGAGGTTCAGTGGTGAGAATTCAGAAACTAATCGAGGATCTTGCCTATGTGTGTTTCATTTGATCAAAACCAGGAACTTAGATGTGGCATCAGACTGGGTTTTTTTATATCCAGAACAATTCCACATTTGCCCAGATGCAAAATAAAAATCTCTTTGTGTCTCTGCTGGGCTACCTAACATGGTTAGCAAGCAGGAGCAGAACAAGGAATGGCTAAAGGAACAGCACGACTGAAGTATGCATACGAAACTACGGGCAGAAGTAACTCATACCATAACAGCATTTTGGCTCAAACAGCTTCGCTACCCAGCAAGAACTGACAATCTTAAACTTTGAGTGAAATTTTATAAATTCATAATTGCATGAGGAATTAGGTAATATTGTCCTGTTAGTCTTTTGGGATTTTTCTCCTGTTAATGAATATATGAACTTTTAAGCTAATTAAAGGATGTCTGAAGAAGGTAAAAAGCTGTTCATTGAATGCTGGAAAATTCAGATTAATTGTTCTGGATTTCTGATATCAGACTTGAGCAAGTCTGTTAGCAGTGATACCTTCAAATGTGAACCTGGCTTTTATTGCTGCTCATCATAACCTTGGGAAAATTTGGACATCTTGGTAAAGACTTTCTGGGGTGTATACCCAGCTATTATAACACTAAATAATATTGTTCCTATCTCTTTTGTAAATTGCCCCTGACAGACAACTCAACACTTGGCAGAACTCTGTCTTCTAAAAGCAAATGCCAGCTACAAAATTCATATCCTCAGATAACTAATGGAAGTACCTATGCTTGAAACCCAGCCAAAGCTGGTTTCTCCTTGTATCCAAAGGAGATAGCTGATCATCTTCACAGACAATTGCATTTCACAGATATGTGGTGATCCCTGTCTGTCCAACAGCCCTAAAAAGAAATGATGAAGGTGGTCTTCTAAGAAGTGTGTGATTGCAACAGCAGATTGCAGTGGTTCCCACCAGCCCCTTGGAAGAGAAATCTGCCAATATTAAAAAATACCTAAACAATTGGTGGCATCAATGAAAATAAGTGATTATTGGTCAAGTACTAGAGGGAAAAACCCTATATATATATAGGGTTTATATATATATTACTATATATTACTGCCCTGTTCTTATGATTTTCTTTCAGCATCATCTTATGGCCATTGCCAAAACTGTCATACTGGGCTGAAGGGAATGTTGACGCTATGCACACACGTACATTCTTTAATCACAAGAAGGATAAAGGCATGGAACATTTGCGGTTTTTTGAAAAGGATCTGCACTGGAGACTTCTTGACAGAGTACCGCCACATATGTATCAGGTACAGATTCCTGTGTGAGAAGTTTCTCTTCCAGGATCAAAGCCTAGTTTTACAATTATGCTGATGAAGGTATGATTTATACTCCCCACGCTACAAATTACCTTCCTTTACTGCTTTTACTTCCTTCGAGGCACTCAGAACTTAAATAGATCTTGTCAGCCTACCATCTGCTTCCAGTGGCAGCCAAGGGGCAGAAACATTTATAACAACAGCAGTGAGGCTCAAAAGTGACATATCTTCCAAAAGTACTCACCACTAATTAGGAAAAGAGGCCTAAATGACAAAAAAGAAATATTTTTGTTCTGAAAAAGAGTAGCTACTCTCCTCATCTGAGTTCATTGAGACAGGAATAGGAAATGTTGAAGGTATTTTTGTGCACTGAAAAAATGGGTCAGTGAAAGAATTTTTGGAAACTTTGAGGTCACTTAGTGCATGTTTTATTTTTTTGTCTATATGTCTAAAAGGGTTGATATAAAATTCTATCCATGATACAACATGAGATTAACATTAGAAAGGACAAATAATCCTCTGTCCAAGGCAAGTTTAGATGAAAATGCAAGTCATATGAGAATACTGACAAAAAATATACCTTGGAAGTGGAATTTAAATTCTTCAGTAAGGTCTGAAATTCTAGGAAATAAATATGTCTTCCACATAGACATTTAAAATCAACTAAATTCAGTAGAGATTTACACAGACACCAAGTAATTTAGAGAGCAGGATGTTCTGGTGGACTGTGTCAAAGGCTTTACAGAAGTCCAGATTAATGATATCTGTAGCCCTTCACTTGTCCACTGATTCAGTCCCCCCATCATAGAAAGCCGCTGGGTTGGTCAGGCACGACTAGCCCATGGTGGCATTGTGCTGGCTGTCCCAAATCACCTCTGTCCTCCGTGCACCTTAGCATAGCTTCTAGGACGATCTGTTCCATGACTTCCCCAGGCACAGGGGAGGCTGACAGGTGGGTGGTTCCCAAGGTCCTCCTTCTGCCCTTTTTAAGGATGGGTACTATATCACCCTTTTTCCAATCATCTGGGACTTCACCTGACTACCATGAGTTTTCAAATAATCACAGAATTTTCAAATATCATGGAAAGTGGCTTGACAACTGCATTGGTGAATTCCTTCAGGACTCAGATGCATCTTGTTGGGCCCCATAAATTTATGTGCATTCAGGTTCTTCAGGTGGTGAATAACTTGATCATCACTCACACTGGGGAGCACTTTGCTCCCCCAGCTACCTACAATTAACTCCATGAGTGTTGAGTGCTTTAACTCTCAGCATTCCAACATTTATCCAAGGGTCTGTTTGTTTAGTTCTTGTGTCCATGTAAGTTCGGTTTAGTTAAGTGAAACAATTGGTCCCAAGTCAATGTTCAGAATGAGAAACTGAAATAAAGTTTTACATGAATCTACTTTTTGGGGAGAAATTTGTTCAGATTCTAAACTCCTGCATCCAAAACAATTTCAAGGTAAAACATGATTCTTATTATTCCTGAGAGCTTTAGGCAACTCTATGAAGTTCAAGAAGAGCAAGTGCCGCATTCTGCACCTGGGATGGGGCAACCCTGGCTGTACAAACATAAATGAATTCAGAGATGGGTTTCTCAGGCACAAGGTATTATTCAATGTGATCATATCTACTATTTAAAAAGAGAGAAAATAAAGGCATAGATATAAGCAAAATGTATAGCTTACTCTTTGATATTTCACATAAAGTCTGTGAGGTTTTTAGAAGAAAAATACACTTCTGGTTTTTAGATTGTATGTTGTTCTGGCATTGAGGAATGTTATTCATTACTCAGAAAATGGCAACAAATTCCACATTACTGTCTCACCATTTTTTTGTTCCGTTATCAGATTACATTATTTTTTGCTAAAACAAGAGTTGATGGGAACAACTCTTAATTAAACAAATATTTGATTACCTTGTAAAAAAATCCCAATCTCTGTTCACTATATTTAACTATAAATATATAAACTATTACAGTACTACTAAAATATTGTACTTCTTTTTATCCTTAGAATTTAAGTAATTTAAAAGTTGTCTTCAATTCCAGCACAATAACACATAGCATTGGAGAGCTGCCTCAAGGTCACAAGACTCTTTGAAAAGTTAAATCGTACAAACTGTAGATCTTTCATGGAGTTTGAAGGCACTCAAATTATGACATAAAAGAAGCTTCCTAGGAAATCATGTAGTTTAAATGGAAGATCTCCCTTTGTTGTCATAGTAAAGTGTAGGGGACTGTGGATAGATGCTTGACATGGTAACTTGGCACAGCAAGACAAAAAAAAAAAAAAAAAAAAGCACAACTTTTCATTCCGTTTCCAAACTCAAAGGAAGTGCTCATTTCAAGTAAAACTCAAAGTATAAGACTTTACTACAAGAGGAACAGAGAAGGATCCTGTAACTTCAGCAATCCTTTGTCCATGTGTCTAAGCAGTTAAGACATGATCATACATACTCTGTACGTGAGGAAGAAACCTCAACAAATGAGATCATTAGTCTGATCAGAAGAACACCCAGTTCTAACAACTATATATCCTGCACTATGAATTGGTAAATGGCTGCTGCCATACAGCATTACTTCTGGAACTGCAATCCCATGTCCCCTTCAGGTCAGAGAACATTTTGTAATACAGAAGAAAAAATATTTTATTTTGACCTGCAGAACCAAATGGACAATTAGAGCCAAAGATTTTAATGCAAATTTGCCATTTGGTCTGCCTGCTTCCAATTCCAGCCACTCATCCAAAGCATATGAAGGGATCCTTGTCCTAGTCCTACAATGAGTGAAAGCCAGAGACTAATCTCACAATGGGTTCAGAAGGTAAATATCAAAGGAAAAAGAGGTATTGGATTTATGGAGTTTTCCAAGTACAAAATGATACCACAAACCATTGTGATGTAACAAAAGACAATTCCTCAAGCTTCTCTATGGATATGTGCCTGGATAAGCACAAACTGCCCTGCTGCCAGTCTGGGCTATGAGAAGCTCAGTAGACAGATTTCTGATGGCTGTGTAGGAAGCATTCGCAATTAGTTGAAGAGAGCTGTTTTGGAGGGTTCTCTCCACCTTTATTTGCTCATGTCCACACTGGTGTGCTGTGGGGGGCCAGTTTACAGTACAGATTAATCAATACCATCACTCAGCTGTGACACTCTTTCAAAATCAGGACTGAAATGGACCAGCCAAGGCACAGAACATGTTCCACCACACTCACCAAGCTAATAGGCAGAGCTTTATATTGCTCATGTGCTACTTCAGTTGGCCTACTATATGAACACTGATGTGGTAGATAGATAGCTTTTCCCCCTTGCCTTACAATTTCTATTTCTGTCATATTCTCTATTGCACAGATGGGCTTATATGGATTAAAAAAACATGTCATTGCATGTGAATTATTTCATTACTTATTTGAAGAAGTTGTTTTCATTTTAAGCTTTCAATTTTGCAGAAAGCAGAGCAAAGATGAAAGCTTATTTCAACAGCATCCCCACCACAGTTTAGGTTCACTGGTACAATCTGATGGACTTTTTTGTAAGAGCTAGTTGCTTTTCTCTGCTACTTTTTCTAGCTCACGTAAGTACATAACATAAAATGGCAATCTAACAGTTTAAAGACAGAGCAAATCTATTGAAATCAAAAAAGAACAGCTTAGATCCTGATGAGTCACGTCACTGGGAAAGCCCATAAATAAGATCTAAGGCTCATCATCCCACTGTTTATGGCTGAGCTGACTTAGGGGCATATCTCTTGCCAAAAACCACGAGACACCAAAAGGGCTAATTCCTAATTTTTTCCCTAGAAACTTTAAAGCACTCAGCTTGTTATGCTTGCTCAGATAGCCAGTTTATTTAGACCGGTTCAAATCACAACATGAATTTTTTAATAATCTCCCAGGATAGAGATTTTCAGTCAGGTCCATCCTTGCTACTCTTGACATGAAGTGTGATACGACATAGAATTTCCCCAAATAGTCTCAGCTAATAGATTCAAAATTCATACAGAGCCAGAAGCAGCTTTGGACTACTGACTACTTCAATAGAGGCAGGAGTGTATTGGGATCATCCAGGGTCCCAACATGGTGGTGCAGTTCTACTAAGAACAGAACCCAAAAATCAGTGGCAAATGATGATATGCAGTAGCAGCAGAGGCAATGTTACAGTCACACAGAGAGAGTGGGAAGGCAACAGGAAAAGCACAAAAACTTGCAGACGACCTGAAGAAATGGAGACGGGATCCACAGAGATTTCGAGCAAACCAGATGATGGGAGAAAGGCAAAAAAGGACATCAACAGCAGATTGGGGGACTTTGACAAAGCAAACAGGGCAGACTCAAGTCTTGAAAGCTGCTTCCAGGTACGTCTGTGTGAACAGTCCCTGGAAAAATTTTCTCCCCAAGCCCAGGAATCTGGGTCCCTTCTGGATTCTGGAAGACACTGTCCGCTAATGGTCTCCTAAACAATTTCCAGTCATGGTTCATAGCTGGAATGGGCCACAGCCCACTCATAGTCAGCTTGGCTATGTCTATCCTCTCTTGGGGAATACAGGATTGCACTAGCACAGATCTGGACGACTTCATGGCTCATTGGCTCAGCTGTCAATGGTCTGGATGCCGTGCAATTTCCTAGACTATCGCTAGCCCACAGCTGTGAGGGACTTGCATCATTACACTATACCAGGATTTTTTCCTTTCAAAACCATCTCAGACAAAGAAAATGCTCTCCCTATTTTGATACTGTTCCTATAATAAGTTAGAACCAAACAGAACAATAACGCAACAGTCTTATTTTGTAATTAAATGCTGTAGGCATAAGCATACAGTTCACAAATGATTCTTCATAAGCAATCTTTAGTAATTGTGATGGGAGGCAACTTCTGGACTAAGAAATCTACTTTTCCCTCTTCCTCTCTGATACTCTATTCACACCAGAGATGAGCACCAAACTGTAGATCCGTCCTATGTAGTTACACGTCATCCCCTTTCCTCAGAATGCAAATTATTCTTTCAAGCTATGAAATCAAGCTCCCAACCCAAAATAATCAATGCTTTTCAAGTCAGAGTCTGAAATGATGCCAGGAGGATATTTTGCATGAGTGGACAAAATGCAAATGTGATCATAAAGTAAATGCAAACATTATTTCTTCAATCTAGTTTTCTTTGGTTTCGCTATAAGCAGGGATGCTTCCATTTCATTTGTGGTAGTTTTCACTGCTTACAGTCTATATTGATTCTGGATAGTCAGTCTGTCACTTCTGATCATTTTCTGTCATTTAGAGATGCCAGAAGATCTCTGAATGTCTGAAGAGATGCTAAAATCAAGAACTCTGCTTCTTAAGTACCAGATGTTTTCTCTTGATTGGGAAAACTTTTGTCTCAGCAAAAAGAATTATGACTTAGTGCCTCGTTATGTTCTAGCTATTGCTTCATTTACTTCCATAAATGTATATATATTTCCTTTCCTGTTTCCATTATCTGTCTTTCATACAGTTTAAAAGGATGAAATTTGGGTGGTTCATCCAACGAAGAATAAGTATGAATACACATAAACACACATGCCAATATATATTAAATTCCACATAAGAGATGTACAATAGATGATTGTGTTTCAATACTAAATACCTTGTGTCCTAGATATGTTACTAATGATTTTTGAAATTGTTTTTTCATATTATTTTTTGTTACTGATTTCTTTACATTTACATTTACATTGTCACGTTTCTTTACATACTCAGAAAAATTATATTTGCAGAGAGAAATATTACATAAATCTCAGTAAAATGCTTCCTACAGAATAACCATTCATTTGATAAATCCATTATATTTGCTTTCCTTTTAAGCTGGTTAATTTTTGTATTTGTTTAAAAATGTAATGTTCTAATCTAGCATTATCCTTTATTTTAAGTACAAAGCAGCAAATACAAAAGCTAATTGCTTGCTGTTTGTGAGACAGACATTTATACTCCTGGCCTTACATGGCTGTGGTTGACAAGATCAGCTGCATCTTGTGTGAAATAAGAAGCATTCTCCTAAATTTTGTATTGTCACTACTTAAGAGAGAAGAAAGTTCACCATTAAAAGCTGTCCAAGAGAAAGTACTTTAAAAGAGTTTTACATAATAGTTATTTTATATACCCTTACACCCTTACAGTGAAACTTTTCCTTATTCTCTCTGTTGAAACTGTTTTTGTCAGTCATTCAAGTTTCAGAGTTCATTTTATTCTCTTCCTTATATTCATCAGTCTGAAGTGTGAATGCTGGTGTTGACCTACTTTAATACATTGATGTATACTAGAGCTAAAGCAAAGAGACATGTAGTTTCTTTTTTTCTTCAATTGTCACTCTCAAGATGACTAATAATATGAAATGATGCTTGGCTACTGTTAAAAAGCTAAAAAAAATCTGGTGTCCCCTGCATTTCACTTTTCCCTTCTTGGAAGATGCTGTCCTACCTACAATAAGAGTGGTAGGTCCACTTAGAAAGTAGATATTTACATGTCAGTAACACATGTAGGTTTCCATTACAGCAGATTAACCAGGCAGGTGAGGTTTGGATGCAGTTATCTCATCAAATCTATATTCAGCTTTACTGTGGAATGAATAAACCTCTGGAGGCCACAA
This sequence comes from Origma solitaria, assembly GCA_013397895.1. NCBI lineage: Eukaryota > Metazoa > Chordata > Aves > Passeriformes > Acanthizidae > Origma > Origma solitaria. Next base: position 82,703 of record VZRL01001508.1, read on the forward strand.
ATGTCCTTGAGTAGGTCTCGACTGAATAAGTTTAAGGTCTAGATACCCTAGAATAAATGTTACACCTATACTGGGGACACCTTAAGGTCATATGAGAGCACTCTGAATTCTGTGACAGACAGAATTTCAATGCCAAAAGATTTCACAATTTTGTAGATGTGCTACTTCAGTGGGTCAGCAGCTGATATCATTATTCATAAGTAGCATGTATTTAACTATTCATCCTGACATTTTCTGTATAATAGGATGCCGCAATACTTAGTGAAATAAATTCTTTATCATTTTGTTTTGCACCAGATAAAGACATATTTGTCAGGCATGCAATTTTAAAGGATTCAAAGTACTTAACTGCTATTTGTCTATGTTTTGTAAAAATGAAAAATATTTTGAAGGTAACAACCTATTTCTCAGTGATGGGATGAAATTAAGCATTTTTCATAATAGTGTCAGAAAGAATATCACATATTCAGCTGGTAAATCAAAAGAGGTAATGGGACAAGGAGAAACCATTTCAATCCATGAGAAGGAGAATTCTTGCCAAATCTTGTTTGCTGGCATTCATTCAAAATCTTTTATGTTAGCAGGACTAATAATTACATTACCCTTTACAGAATTTACAGTAGCAGAAAAATTCACAAAAATGCGTAATTCCAATTCTGCAGATTATTAAGAGCATTTTTCTTTTCTTCAGGGTGCTGATGAAGTCTATGGGTAAAAGTTGACCTGTTTTTTTCATTTGTATATATACAGAGTTATAAATGAGGAATAGTTCATGATAGTAGGAGAGGGGCTTTTCACAAGGGCATATAGTGAATAGAGCACGGGGGAATGGTCTTAAACCATTGAAGGATGACAGGCTTAGATTAGATATTAGGAAGAAATTCTTTACTTTAGGGGAGTGAGGCACTGGAACAGGTCACCCAGAGAGGTTATTATGGGATATTATGGGATACCCCATCCCTGGAGGTTTTCAAGGCCAGACAAGTTGTGGCTCTGAGCAACCCGGTCTAGCAGAAGATTCCGTCCCCACAGCAGGTGAGTTGAAACTAAATGACCCTTAAGGTCCATTCCAGCCTTAATAATTCTATTATTAAATGATTTTGTAGAACAAAGAATTCAATCCACGCATTTAGAAGGAATTACACATGTACATGAATATGTGCATATATAATTCTAAAGAGAACCTGTGGTAAAATGCTTACTCCTTTTCTTTGTATCTCTCAGAATATGTCTACACATTAGGCTGATGAAATATTTTAAATATTTTTAACTTATGCAATGTCAACAACATAAATAACACTGTCTAACTACTTTGGTATGTATATTAGGCTATGTATTACCCCATATTCCTCTCCATTCCACAATCTAAAATACATAAAGGCTATTCATGATTGCAGTTTATACTCTAGGGGGTGGACAATTTTGCTGCAAAGTTTATCATGAAATGAACCAAATTGCTTATGTAATGTATTACATTTGTGCTGTTATAACCTTGACATAAATGCATATAGTTAATTTTATAGCAAAGAATGTCAAATGACAACTCATTCTTTTAATTCATTTTCACATATCTTCCTTCATTGACCTTGCTTTGAAAGAAGAAACTTTTAAGCAAAATAATAATTAGCTGTCAAAGGTATTTGTCAAAGACTTTGCTCCCTAACATCTATTTAATCACAGCTGACTTTCAAGAACCAGATTTCTGCTAATATCTTCCGATTAAATTCTTCTAATTTCGAGTTTAATGCCAAATTTTATTGTCAGATTATGTTAAAGCTATGGAAATGTGTTGCTTCCTAATTCTAGGAAACTTTTTAGAGACTTTCTGCATTAAATCTATTTCACTGACATACAGTTATAAATTTTCATTACACAGAGCCATGTGTTTTTCATGGAGTTCCTTCAATGAAAGTATGCTGTTGCCACGTATGTGTGATCCTTTGGTTAGTGTTACACTCTAATATCAATGAAACAGGGTCTACATCATTTCCAATCCACTGAGAGCAACACTGGACTGGCAGAAAAATCAGAACACCTGGAAACTTACTCTATGGCTCTTTGTGCTGTCCCCAGACTATAAAGTTTTACTTGGGAGAAACAGAATGAGATCTTACTGACAGAAAGGGTCACTGTTACTGAATCAGAGTTCTGTGTGGACAGCAGCAGAGCAGGCAGGTTTTGGAGCTGAACACCACCACAGAGTGGGTACCTCCCTGCCTTCCGAGCTGCAAGGAGGGACATCTTCTTGCATTCTCCCTCTTCACACACACACTGATGTAAAATGAGAGAGCTCTCCATCTTGCAGATGTAGTTCAACCCCAGTGAAGTAGAGAAAGAAGAAAGGGGTCTCTAAGGCCCTTTAATTAATGAAATCCCACCTTTCATCGTGCTTTATCACATTTCTGGTGTTAAACAATTTCCTGCAAATTTCTTTTCATGAGGTTTTGATTACAAGTTGTAATGTTTGTATTTTTGTTTATAAATATTTCTGTAGATTGCCAGATATTCTAGGTTTTCACTTGGATGATTTATAAAGCGTGTTCTCTGTCCATACTGTGATATAGAAATGATTAAATATATTCTGCTGTAATACCATCACTCTTTGAATTTGTAACTACAACACACTGAAAACAGATTTGATGTGATGGCTTCTTGATTCCGATCTCTATTCCTATGTCCTGATCAGAACACCAAAGAAATCCAGGCAGGGATATACATCTTGGTCAGAAAATAATCTTGGTTTCTTTATAAACGCTGTTTCAGATCACGCTGTAAATTTTGCCAAAAAGCAGACTTAACACATTCAGTTGTGGTGTTTGGGTGTTTTCCTGAGTGCAGGCAGAAACACAAAAACTTTGTCAATCATATGTCATAAGGCTCTTTGGTGCCTTTGGTTAATATCCCAGTGATGACAAAAAGAAGATGAAAACATGTTTTCTTACTTGACATATTTCCACAAGCCCTTCCTTTTTTTCTTATTTTTCTTTTTTTTTCTTTTTATTTAGGAAGTCTCAATCTTGCTATGATTGATAGCAAGTCGGTAGATCTAACAGGCAATAGGGTTTCATCTACAATTTAATTTATCTTTAACTCTCCTCAGTTCTCCTGAGGTCAGTAAGAAAACCCTCAGTTATGAGTTAAAGTACCATAACTAGCTTGAGACTAGTTAAAGGAGAATAAAGCTTGTCAATCTGCTGAAAAGAGAAGAATTGCACTTCTCACAGCAGTGATATAACCCATGGAGATGACAGTGATTTGTCACAACTATGCCTGTTAATGGAACTGCATTGGCTTCCAGAGGAGAGATGCTCAGGCTGGAGGATTTCAGAATGTAACAGGCAGGAGTATTCAGTATACCTCACCCACTAAGCCAAGTATATATAAAGGGTGCGGAAGACCCATGTCAAATGCCTTATCCCATCAAAATTTAGAAGTTGAACCTTACTCCTGAAAAAAACAATACCCAAGGGGTCACATATCCCCTGGAAAACACCAGATAGAAAAGAAAACTGTGTAGAAGAATGGTTGGCCAAGCGAGGCCATATCGATGGGACTATTGATAGGGCTATCGATAGGGCCTACGTGCAGCCTTTGCACATCTCGCAGAATCTTCTGCACAACCCGGCCTTTGTTTCTGAATGAGAAAGTGAATACGTGCATAATTCAGCGTTCATACACAGCTCAGTCTTTGTTACTTGACCCTGAAATGCATCTAACAGGAGATAGAGAGGAACAAGAGGAACAAGAGCCAAGACTGTCAGCAACTTAGAGGAAGAAAGACACGATGTAGAAACTTACAGCCTTACATAATGGTAGCTGAAGCAAGCAAATTGTAGTTAGAAACTAACAGCCTGTAGCAAGTAAGCATAGACGCGTGAACGCAGGTAGATAGCCAATCATTATAAGAAACTAACCGCGTGGACAAGAGCAAATAACCAATCACATGTACCATTTTGTCACGTGAACAGTGCCTTGTGTCTATAATAATGCTTGTCTTAAAACAATAAATGAAGTAGCACCAATACCTCCGTGAGTGAGCGTGCTATACATTCCAGCAACTCTCGCAACAAAACTGGAATCATGTGAAAACGTATGTCCACCAAATTTATATATCTCAAAAAACCTTCTTAGTCTTGATTACATTCATCATTACTCATTCTCATTAATCATTCTCACTGGCAACTCCTCATAGGATAACTGCATGTTTGTAAGCCAGCTAAGTCTCTTCAGTGGGAGCAGTATTCAGCACCTATGGTATCTCTCTGTACACTTTTGTGGCATCAATTTTAAATCTCTGTCCTTTTTATTTTTTGCATCACAGAAGTTCAGGGTTTTCAAGTCAGGGCTTGAGAGAACTTGCTCATTATTCAGAAGTGCTTTTATTTTAAAACTTGTGGATGATGGCAATGTAATTCACAGATCTCTCCCAGCTTTATTTCTGTAGCAACAAGTATTTGTATAAGGAAACAATTTTCACCTCTCTGAGGCTGGGTTATAGCTGCAATGTGGTGGGAGGTGCTATTGTTTTTAATAGTCCATACTGACTGCATAATTCTGGTCCTTATTTTTCTAATTTCTATGCACCTGCAAGGCAAATGCTTGATGTATTTAGTAACATTAGGACTTCAACTGACACAGCTGAGCAATCACCTACCACAAGAAGTATCTTTTTCACCTGTGATGTTGCAGAAAATTACAAAAATGTTCAGAAGTAAGGATAAATACATTCACCTTCAGATTCTGTGGTTTTGCTTGACAAAAAATATTTCTTTTTATTGAAAGATAATTTTTGACATATATGTTATCATTAATTTCTCCTCACTACACTTATCTGCTATACTCTTGAGCCGTAGAAGATGCTAACTATGTTTCTTTTCTTTATCCCCAAAGAACTTCACCAGGCCCAACCTCCAGCACTATTTCCTAGATAGAGAAATGTCATTTCACACTTTTCCCTCAAAGCAGGCTGAAATACCTCCTGGAAAACATCCACAGGAAGGATGGCACATGTCTGATTTCCCTTTTTATATGTTGCTCTCACAGCCAGTCTACCAACAGTAGCATGAACACATTTTTGGTAGCTTGCATTCTCCATCCTGCAGAGTGCCACAGCACTCACCAGGGAATGGCAGGAGCAGAGGTAATAGATTACATTTAAGGCTGAGCCTGAGACTTGTATCCATGTCTGCCATTACTCACAGAGGTGGATTTTATGATGTTGCCATTTCATAATTTTCTGGTTTGAGAACTCAATACTGTAGATGTTGTTTCCACTTTTAGTAGCCTCTGGAGTGTCCCAGATATTACTTTATGTTATTGATAGCAGATGTGGCCATAGTCTCTGTGGTATATGAACATTTCTGGTGAAACTGCTATCATTTACTGTTAAATCTAATTTGAGAAAAGAAATCAACTGTGTTACACACTGTGTATGTATTAGAAAAATAAAAGAACCAAACACTAATAACTCAAAGTAATGGAAGCAGTGGGTTTCCTTCTGTGGATTCACAGACAGTTCAATTGCAAGCCCTCTAAATTGTGCCCAGGCTCTCCAGACACCAGGGGTCTTCAAAAGGTCCCAGTGCGAATTTTTCTGCTGTGAAACACAAGGAAGTAATGTTCTAAAAAACAATGAAACCAATCTATTTCAAAGATTTTAACACAGTAATAAAAACATATTTTATTTCCTTTATGGTTGAAGCATAGCTGTCACTGCTATATAGAGACTCATTTGGAGAGTCCATAACAAGTCTTATATTCTACTGGGAAGTTTCTGCACTAAATCATATGAATTATCAACAATAGGTGAATGCAAACTTTTTGACTTTGAATTCTTACCTTCCCTTTCTTGTAGTCATTCAAAGCCTATTAAAAAACTTAACAAGTATTTGAGTCCAATCCACTTACTTCTTGTTTCATTTTCCAATAATCTTGAGAAAAAGCAGGGGACTTGTTAATTATTGCCTTTTCCCAAGAGAAAGCAGTCTTCCTGATGATGAAAATTAGATATGAACTAGTCCAAATCTAAGTGTCCCCCAACACCACTAGAGTTTCATCTGTGATTAGACCTGAAATTAGACCAAGCCTTTAATGAAGGTCTGAAATATTCAAATAACATTTTATTTTTATGCATGCAAATTTGCCTTATGGGTTCCAGATGGAACTGCAAATGATGAAACACCAACAGGGTTTGTTGCAGTGTTTCAGAACCAAAAGCAGAACAGCTCTAAATTTTCTAAGAATATATTTTCTTGTAAGATCACCAGATTTGTTCTAAACCTCAAACTATTCAAAGAGTTCAACTGAACTCTGTCTAACCATCAAAATTTTCTACATTTAGATGACTGGAACCTGAAAAATCACAAATATAAGTTTACCTATTTTAATGAAAGCCTATGTCAAATGCACTTTCAGTGGCAACCGGAATGAAAACAGAAAAAATGGGACACAGAAGACGTGGAAAGATGTGTGTTGGGGGAGAAGTGAGAATGCTAAATATTAGTTTTAGGGGTAAAGTTCTGGTAGGTTTAGGGAGGAAAAAATGTTCTGGGTATTGTGATGGTTTAAATCCATATAAAAATTATTACGATTTTTGTGACTGTTTTAGGTGCTGGATCATGTTATTAGTGGACAGAACGAAATTAAAAGAGATATAGAAAAGTACTGCTATCTGCCTTTTAATCAATCAGCGACTACTGCACAAAACCATTTAAGATTCAAAGCCACACCAATGCAATAATTTGCCAGAACCAGCCTATCAGTCTGGCCCTTTAAATTCTCATCCTAAGTGCTAGCAGTTACTGAAAGAACTTAAGCTTGAAAATCCCATTAATGATCTACTTTATTTCATGATCTCAGAATTAAGAACTTTTTCAAAGTCTGTGAATAACTTTCAACTTTCTTTAGTCAAGGAACTGGAAAAAACTCCAAAATATTAAACCTATAGCAGAGCTTTGTTGCCTTTGTATGGTACATCAACCTACTTATCCAAAAGTGAGGAGGTATCTGGGAATATAAATAAGCCAGAGATAATTTGGTGCATGTAACCTTGTTAACCATTTAAAAAATGTGATAAAGCATTATGCCCTAAGAGTGAATCAGGAAATGAATGTAAACATTTAAAAAAATAGGAATGCCACATTCCCAAGAAAATTTTAATAGGGCATGACTTTGTAATTTGCTCTTTATAACTCTTCATTCTCTTCCTGCTTTGTCTGGAAACTGGACTACCTCCCATTTACTCTCTGAAACTTGGAATAATTAAAAATCCATTATACTTCCCTCTCTCCAATGACAGTACATAAATTAAGCTTCAGCAGTGTTGAAACACACACAAAAATTGATATAACCCTTTCAAAGTGTCACTTATCTGCAATGCAAATTTCTTCTGGGTGATCAGAAATTCAGCAAATATTTTTTTCATTTAGAACTCAATCTTTTACAGCTAAGTAGTGTTCATTCGTTGATTCACAGTTCAGAAGTTACTGAGGTGTTTATTTTTGTTAACCAAATGCACACTTCTCTAGTTATTTGTATATTCTAGAACTCCCAGTAGTCAGCCTCAAGGATGCCTCAGTGCCTCTCAGCACAGAGAGCTGCAAAAATATGTAGCCAGGCTTTCAGTTTAAAAAGTGTCTATTTTTAGTAACTCAACAAGAAGTAATAAGCAGCAAGTTCTGATAAAGTGTATGTAGTATTTGCCTTTTGTCCTCTTTTGTGTTTGCATATTTTTGTTTTAAATAAAAATTAACCTAGCCCAGTGCTCCACAGAGGTTTTTGACTCAACCCTCGTATCCACAAAAAGGAAAAATCAGTTGTAGTTAGCCTGGGTCAAATGTAGGCGTGTAATGGTTTGCAAGCATCTGACTCTTTGACTTGATTAATGCTTTTCATTTTGATTTTATTCTGTGAAAAAATGTGTTCTCCCAAGATTTTCTGAAGATGCTTGGATGGGTTTTCTACTTCTTGTTCTCAAACCTTGTTACAAGGTGTGTACTGAAAATAATAAAGGAAATGTTGGCTGGAAGCAGCTTCTAGAACTCATAGTGGAACCTTTTGTTGAAGGCATAAAAGAAAAATGTTGAAAATTTGCTAATTCTTTGTGTAAATTGCCTCTTTTGTATTGAATAAGGTAAGCTTCTGGGAAAAACAGGTATTTGAAAAACAAACCAAAAAAAAAATAGGTATAAACTCCCTGAATTCTTACATTTAAAAAAAAAAAAAAAAAACAAAAAACCCCAAACAAACAAACAAAAAACCCAAACCAAACCAAACAACAACAACAACAACAAAAAACCAAAAAAAAAACCCAAACAAAAAAATTCCAAAAAACCCAAACTTTGGATGTTTATCTTCATGACTGACAATTATGACTGTTTTTAAATTTACTTTTTGCAAAAACGTGAGCAAATTTATCTCAACGTGAAAGGGAAACTTACAAGCAAGTCTCTTCTTTTTACTTATTTCTTTCAGTCATGGCCTTGAATGTTCCCCAGGGGGTTTCTTGATTGAAGTCTTCACATTACTTTCTGATGGCTTGAACTGCTTATGCTACTGCTGCACAGAGAGATGAGCAGAGACAAAGGGCAAATCCAAGGGTGTAGACATTCACTTTAAAGGCACTCACATCACTTCTGTGCCTCTGAAAACATTAATGCTTGCAAAGTTTTGTCCACATTTATTTTAACAGCTAGAAATCCATTTGTTTAGTTTAGTTCAGTTTTTAATTAAATTCTAGGGTCTTTAAAAGCATTTATTTATTTTATTTACTATATGAACCACAAATATTTTCATACACTTTTTCACATGTTCATGCATCTACTCTCTGGCCACATCTTGGTTAATGTCCTGATATATTTGTAAAAAACCCTTGGGCATCTTTAATTTATGGTCATTTATTTTTCACTCCACTTCTGGAGTTTTTGTCATACTTGAACTGATTATGAGATACCAGATAAATCTTGGATATTGAGCAACTATATCCAAGTTATCAACCATATTATTGGCTGATTCTGGATATCATAGGAAACGCTGGCTTTAATTCAGAAATTCGTAAGTCTTAAGTAGCAGCATTGTTCTTGTGTTCTCCAGGGAGAACTTGCCAGAGTAAATGTAAAGCTCTAGCTCTGTGTCTTAATTTACCTGAGGTCTCTCTCTAGCTAAGTGAGTGAAGTAGGAAATTCCAGGTCATGATTAATCTTACTGATTAGCTAAAATAGGTCAGATGAATAGAAGTCTAGAAATGTCTCATTTTCTCCATTGGATGTAGAAGGAGCCAATGAGAGTCAGTACAACTTTTTTTTTTTTTTTAATGGACATCTAAATGTAGGTTAGAAGAATCTTTCCAGAGATGAGTTCAATGAAAATTACTTGGAAGTCTGTGTGGTGTTTTGTTTAATTTTTTTTTTATGCTCTTTGGAATTAGAGGGAAATCATTTGAGTTAAGAATATTTAGTGAAGCACCAGAAAAAGAGTACTTAGTCAGGTTATAAAATTCCAGTTACTGGAGGATTTTATTACAGGGTAGACCAATATTTGTTCAGAATAAATTGAGGGACAGAGAAAGCAAAAGCCTCTTATAATTCAGATAAGATATATAAGGGAAAGATGAGGTGAGCACTCTTGCACTGGTAAAAGGGGCACAATGCACATATTTCTGCTATTCTTTCCTTGTAACATGAGAGCAAAAAGACTGGGAAAATGATGATCATCTCTTTGCACATTGGATTCTGTGAAATATGTTTTTCTTATACTGGGTATGAGGAACACCGCATTATTTTCTACATTCCTGAGTAGGTCTTCCTTTCTAATACACTTAGAGTTCCTCAGGGACCCAATATGTTGAACAAATACAAACACCTTGAAAATGGAGACAACACGAATTTTGTAACCTACTCACCATCCTACACTTCTGGGATGAAGACAATACTTAATTTTATCTCTCAAGAAACTAGGGCATCCTGAAACTTGTTTCTATTGTGAGCTCAAATCTGCAGCATGGGTGGGGAAAAGGAGGAAATTATTCAGGATTTAGATAAATATCAGAAACAGGCAAGCTGTTAGGCACTCCTGATGGGATGTCCAATGACAAACTGGACTATACTGCACTTTAAGTGTAATCACTCAGTCAAAACACTTATAAGCACCTATAACACAGAAAATCTAAGGAAAATGATGGAAACAGAGGGAGGGATAGTTTGTAAAGAGGTTATAAATTGGTTTCTGTTTGCCAGTTTAAGGTCTTCACTTTGGGATTACACAGAGCAAACGATTTTTCTCAGCCCTAGCTTAACAATTTTTGAAGTGGTGACAGGGTGGCAGGAAGGGGATAAGGCAAACTTTGTGAGATAATAAGTGCTACAAGGACTTTGGGAAGAAAGGACATAAAAGAACTTTTAAATTTGAACATTTCAGTGAGTACCAGAAAAAGACATAAAAGATACTAACCCCCAGTCTATCCAGCTGAAAGTTTGAGAGAGAAAAATATTTTCTTAGCATTATTTCTTGGTTGTGTCTGTGAGTTTACAGGTACTTCTCACACTTCCCAATATATAATGCCAAGATCCACAGATATTTCATGTTCTTGTATAAGGTAGTTGTCTTCTGTAGAGAATAATCCTATTTTTCAGTTTCAGAGCTACTTTGCTATAATTTGCGGCCAGTAGCCACCAGGTGTCTCCTGAGAAATTATTTTAAGAAAGAAATGTCAATGGACAAAATATCAACAAAAATAGAATCAGTAAAAGCAGACTCGGCAGGCTCTGCAAAATATGTGTCCTTTTAGTTAATAAAAGAACTCCAGTCATTAATTCCTCTGGCTCCAATTCCTTTCTAAGTTGCCTTTTGCTTTTGTATGCTTTTTTTCCTTTCCCCTGTGATTGTTCCCTACATGTAGCTGTTAAAGATATTTTAGGTACAGACAGAGATTGCCTGTAGCTCTGACTAAATGAGACTGTCACGTAGGAAGGTTGTAAATGCACACAAATAATAAAGCAAAATCCAGGACTTTGGCTACCACAGCCTGTTCATAATAAGCTTTCATGGCCTCTGGCAAAGCAAGAAACTGAAGATGAGACAATACTTTCAATCGCATAAGGGGGTGTTTCTCCTGGGTGGTACTATTTAAAGGGTGTGTCACAGGAATCATTGTGGGGGTGGGTGGAGAAAAGACATAATGGGAATGCTGGTCACTGTGAAAGCTCCTTGAAAAAATTGGAGAAGGCTATGAAGACCCCTCCAAAGAGAAGCACAAGCATTTGCTCCATTTAAAACTGAATGGGGCAGTTTCCTGATCCACTGCTAGAAGGAAGAACAGGGCACTTCCAGGAGTGCGGATGGAGACAGAATGACTTTACTCCTTCTTCTGTGGGAACAGCCCAGATGCCTTGCTATGAGGGGTCGTGTTTGCTCATGAGCAAAGGAATGGCCAGAGAACTATCAAAACATTTAAGAACAAAAAAAATAAGACCATATGTAAATTATTATTATTATCATTGTTCAGTCCTTACAGGTCTCCTTTTCTCTGCTATCTAGTGTTTGCTGTCTGGCCACTATCTCATCTCCAAGACATTTCAGCAGCTCTGCCCTACTCATATCATACCAGGTGCGGATGTTTTCCATTGGCCACAGCGATCTGGTCCAGTGTTTACATCTAACTCCCTCTTCTTAAGGAAACACATCCATTTAGTGCTCGACTAGCTTGATAATTCTATTGTCAATCAGATTTCTTTATCTGAGGACACTTACTGTGGATGACAAACCTATATAGGTGTGAGCAATCTGCACAAAATTGGACCTCCTTGGTCAGCAATCCAATGTAAAGAATCAAACCCATGACTCCTCTTCACAAAAGTAAGCAGTACACTATTCATTTCTCACTGGTTGCCATCTTCCAACATGCATTATCTAACTCAACAATTAAGCTATTTTTATGGTGGATATGTGCATATGCTACAGCCATTAGTAGCACTCTATTCAGCACATATTGTGTGTCTTTTGATGACACATTTGAATATTTTCCTTCATAAAGTGTCACAGGAATTTTGTGTAGAACTTTTCTAGTGCTTAGACAATCTACAACCACTTTTTCATTAGACTGTTCTCCAACTATTTGAGAATCACATTTTCAAAGTGTTTTTCAAATATTAGTACTTTGATTTAGCACAATTATTAAATGAGGGCAACAGGACATTATTATTCACAGACTACCCTTATCAGAAATGTCTGGATGAGGACAGCAGCAGTATCTGAAACCTTTATAAGCCCTACTTTGCCTCTTCAGACTTGACTTGTGATGAGTTGAGATACCTGACACTGATACCAGAAAACTTTGTGTCTCTTTAGGCTTCCTGCCTGGCAGGGCTTTCCCCAAAAGAAGTATAGCTATGTCAAAAACTTCAAGGCTGGGCTCGAGCTCCCCGGCCATCTGAGGGCTACCTCAGCTGAACAGTGATCCAGCTCCAGATCTGTGTCTTCCAAGGGACACCACATATGTGTGAGCAGACTCGAGTGGGAAACAACTTGGTTGAGGGTGTCTGAAGCCTGGTCTCATAGCAACAGAGGCATGTCCTGCCAGGTGCCTTGCAGAGACCTCCTGAATGGTAGGGGGAAAAGAAAGCAAATAAATGCACTCTCCAAAGCTATAAATTCATGGCACAAAAAGAAGCTGTCAGTCACAGCTGATTGAGCACCCCTTCAGAGAACAAACTCTCTCACTTTCCTGACATGCTTTGATGAACAGTGGAATAGTTAACAGTCTTGACATTTATAGATTCTCAAGAAGAAATACACTTGTTAGACCATACTGCTTCGTGGTGGACCAAGCCTTCACTGTCAGTTTCTACTTACAAGCCTGCAAGGTGTTGGCATGGGTAGATTTTATGAAATTAAAGAAAAGAATTAATGATAATTTTAAGTGCCTCCGGCAGAAACATTTTATACATGCAAATGCATATGCAGTGGTTTTCGGTTCTAGAAGGACAGGTAATGGATTTTTTCATGTTTTATATCTTTGCCAGACATGAATTCTTTTCGATTAGAACTCGTCTCAGACATTAAGAATCAGTGACATTAAGAATCATGTTTCATAATCTTAAATATCTGCTAGGGGAAGAGCAAAACAAACAGCAAGATGAAATAGAAATAATTGGTACCTAAACCAAAAAAGTGTGTATGGGCATGTGAGCAGTAGAGACAGAAATCTTTAATGAACACACAGCTGCTCATTCCTAGACCAACAGTTAATTCTGCCCCTGAATCTCAGAATCAATATTGTTCTTTTCAGAGCGAACCCAGTAACTCTGCTCTTCCTTTGACACTGTTTCTCACATGGCATCTGGGATTCTTTAACATCATTCCTAAGGCTGGAATGCTGCCCTGTGTCTCAGTTTTCCCTCAGCCTTTTTAGAGTCTCTGCATTTGAGCACTTATTAGGGGTCTGGGTTGTTAAGGATCTCTCCTGTTGCTGTCAGACGGATGATGGAGGAACAAGTGACATAATCCCAGTTTCTGCTGTATTTTTCCTATTTTCCTGTGTATGAAAGAATGGAAGTGAGCTCATTTACTCTTTGTAATGTCCCAGCTTCGTTGCTCTTCCCCAGAGGTGTGATTAAAAAAAATAAAAATTTGTCAAACCAGAGAGAAAGTGCCTTCTTCAGATGACACAACATGGATGCATAATCTCCAAAAAGGAGGATTATATTGTGAGAATTAGATTCCTTTTTTGTGCTTCTTAAGAACTGAAAATGATCAGCACACTCCAGTGTAGGTAGAGGAAGTTCTCCACTAACTTAAACCTCTGTTTTCAGAGCTCTAATATCACAGCTTTTATAAAATATGCCAATTTTCAAGTATCACCATTCAGGAAGCTATTGTGGTGATTTTTAAAAAAATAATATGGGATGATAATTTAATCATTTTAACTCCATGCATTGTGGTGATACCTTTAACATCTAGAAAAATGGACACCTGATAATGCTGTTCTGCATAGCCTATTTATGAAAGACAAATTGGGTCAATCTTTGCAGTGAAAACAATGCTCACCTGACCAGACACTGGCTCTGATTAAGCCTGATGATTAAGCAGATGTCTATTCCCAGTGTCCTCCTAAAATCTGCGTGAAAGCTCAATAGTCTGAACGTCTTCTTTTTTAAACTGATCTTCAGAGTAAAACCAATATAATTTAGAAACAGAAGAAATAGTTCAGAGAGTCTTAGTTTACCTTGCACCCACTATAAACAAGCTGATATTCTAATTATCTCATTTAAGACATGTTGCAATACAAGATGGAAAGTTTTTATTTAAATAACCAAGTAATCACATTGCAAACAAATGTACAAATAAACCTTTAAACATTGCACAAAACCTCTCTTAACTCATCGTTTTTATAAACTCTCACTGAAATCTGTGGAAGTTTAGTCCCCAGTTGAAAAGCCTCTTGTCCTTGATCACTCAATAAACCCAGTGACATAGCACTGCAGAGTGATAAACCATATCGCAGTCGGTTTGAATGCTTTAAAACTATATTGCATAATCTATTAACTTTTATGTCATTACAGACTGATGTGGCGAGCCTTTAGTCATGAACAAAAATGTCCAGTAGTTGTTCCGATTTATTTTGAAAAGTAACAAGGATTTTCAGCACTAAAAGTAAAATATGAACTGCATTTTGAAGCTTATGTTTTGAAAGCACATTGTGTATTAATATTTAATTTCTAATATAACAGTTCTACAATCTGTATTTATATAAAGCAGTAAGAGGTTACAGTATAATAAGGAACTATTATATATATTTTTAATAAAGACTATTTTTACACATGAAGTTGAGGGCACACTTAAGGGATCACAATGCACATAGATTTTTATGCCTTCAAAAGACGGATGGTGTTCTGTTTAAAAGGATATATATGTGGATCATTTACTGAATTCCTGAAAATATGTTCATACATTTCTGAGCTTGTATTTCACCACAGTAATTTGCATCAAAAAATAAAGAGAAAAATACAGGTTTTATTATCAGGGAAGAAAAGGTCACAAAGAGAATAAAGGGTGGTTCAATAGGCAACTAAAATTGTTCCTGGTATTAATTTAATTATTGCACCACTCAATGTCTCAATTGCTTTGGACAGAGTTTTTCCCTTGCCTTCAATATTCCTTATATTTACTAATGAAATATAGGGTATACCAATGACAGGAGCTAATTATTTATCAAATTCCATTTATTACATTAATATTTGTTCAACTTTGTTATTTTTACTCTTAATTTCCTAAACCAAATTAACTTTATTATATCATAGCATTTAAAGGATGCAGAGTGAATCTTTGTTACATACAATTTGTTGGTTTGAATACAATTTCTTAAGAGTCCTAAAGACTTCCCTTTCAAATAACATAATGCATTTTCTGCAGCTAAAATCCTAGTTTGCATAATTTGTGCAAGCTATGTATTGCAACCATTCAAAAAATAATTACATTTTTAAAATTTAAAAACTCATCTAAAATTTACTCTTCAATTTTGCAAAACTCACAGCTCTTGACATGCCCTTTAGACATCCTCTCAACAGTAACGAATTTACTAAAACTATGTGGGAGAGTACAAAAGGACATATCAGTATATATTTTATTTTCTGAAAAAGCTGACCTGCGAGTTGGCATTCATATTATAGATACCTGTATTTAGGTGTCTGCATGTGGATATTTCCTTTTCTTTTTCTTTTTTTTTTTTGTTTGCTTAATCTAAAAGATTTATATTGAAA
The DNA here is from genome assembly GCA_013397895.1 of Origma solitaria. NCBI lineage: Eukaryota > Metazoa > Chordata > Aves > Passeriformes > Acanthizidae > Origma > Origma solitaria. Next base: position 98,455 of record VZRL01001508.1, read on the forward strand.
TAAAGATACATATTGAAATAAACATATTTCAGAGTGAACCTAGTAACTCTGTTCCTCCTTCCACTCTGTTTCTCATATGGCATCAGGGATTCTTTAACAACATTCCTAAGGCTGGAATGTTGCTCTGTGTCTCAGTTCTCCCTCAGCCTTTTTAGAGTCTCTGCATTTGAGCACTTATTAGGGGTCTTCGGTGGGAAAGGATAGGTTTAGACAATCGTCTGTTTAAAAAATTGTCAGAGGAAATCTCTAGATAATTTTCAAGTAGCAGAAAGAGCTGATGAGCTCCTGAGCTTTTTTCTGCGTCTTTATTTATGAAGATCTTGAAAAGCTGCAATTTTTTTCCCACAGTGTCAGCCAAATAAAATGGAGTATCGAAATACAAATAAACTAAATTGACTGAATTTCGACTGGCATATGAAAAGATTCTAGATCTAGTTAAAATCTGACCTCTCTTTTCCATCCATAGCAAAAGTAAGATGTTGGATGATGAAATTTTATTCTTTCTTCTGCACCTGCACTGGAGATGAGATCATCTCTAGTGGATGATTCACCTCCCAGCTTCAAAGAATTCTCAATCTTCAAAGCCCTTTTTTATAGCTGAGTGATCTGATCAGGAAATCACCTATTTAAAGGCCATCCTGACACCATTCTGTAGTGAACCCCACTCTGGGTGGCCACAAAGAAGAGGACACTGCCTGACCTTCTTTTTTGTCAGATGAAATTTGGGCACGTTGAGCTTGCTGAACTACAGAGAGTACCTTGCCCTTCTGGGTCATTGTCATCATCATGAATCTCAAACAAGATGTAGGCTGGGGTTGGAACACATGCCAAGGGTCAGTCTAATGCCCTGAAATCTGGGAAAAAAACCCTGATTGTAGTTAACACTACATTTTATTAACAAATAAGAGCAATTTCATGGGCTAAAGTACTCTCTGTGCGTTTCCAAGCTATCTATCATTTTACATCTACAAAGAATTCCTTGAAAATCAGCTCTTCAATAAGAGTGTACGAAATTGCAATGTACCATTTTATGTTGGTAGGGTATGGTTTGCTGGGGTTTTGTTGGCTTTTCTAGCAGGAATTTTAGAAATGATTCCGAGATTATAAAGCAACATAAAGACCAGCTTTGAAAGATAGGCTATACTGCTCACTGTGATTTGTATGAACTAATCTCTAGTGCCTCTTTGGGAAAAACATCAACTGAATCTTATATTCCATTGCATATATTAGCAATGACTACTTATTAATCTTATAACCTTTTCTAATTAACAGAGTAAATTCTAAAATTAATACAAATTGAATGTATCCAAGGGTAAAATATATTCATCTATGGAATGTGCCCTTACGTTTACTGAAATATCTATGAAGTAAGTGGTGTGTCACAGAAATAATCTGTTCCATTTCTTTTTCGTTTGATTTTAGTCAACAAGAAAAGAAGTGCCAGCAGCTGGCACTTTGCAAGTAGCACATCTGTGTCAGTCTTGTATATTTTCACAGGCACGGACAGTAAAATTGCATTGTTGTTGCTGCTGCTGTTGCTATTGCAGCTGTTGCTTTTTACTGTGTGCTACAATTCTTTCTTCCAAACATGTGACTGATGAAAAGTAGAAGAGAAATCTGGAGGGCAAATTTGAATCTAACATCTTAAAGTCATAAGGTGCAATGTACAAATTAATCCCTGGGATGAATGATGCTTATGAGAAACAGGTTAAATTGACACTGCATTGAAATTCTGTTGTGCATGTTTCAGCCAACAGTTTGTTCCATAAAACCCAACACAGACAAAATTGCATGCAGGAACCATTATCATAAAAAGAGGTACAAACACCTACAGAGATTAGGACATGGCTGAATGAAGAAAAAATACCTATAGTTATTTCCTAGCAGCAATCAAAGTGGGATAGTTACATGAAGAAGAAGCAAGAAATATATTGAATCTAGTTGTAGTGAAAGTTTAACAGTTTCGGTGTTCAAGGAGGGCAAAGAATTTATGTACAGTCCTTTGGAAGCACCTGACTCTCATTCCACTGTCTATACAGGAATTAAAAAGATGCATTAAACATCCAGCTTTAATTGCCCTTTCTTATCCAGGAACCAAACAGAAGTCCTGGAGTACAGCTGATACTTTACTTCAGCTGGAGCCTATCCCAGCATATTCTAGTCTGGAATAGAAGAATATATATATTTCACTTGTGGGGAAAATGGCTCAAATTCGAGGACATATCTGCAAAACCAGAATTAATATTCTACTGGGATAATTACTTGGACAAAACAGGAAACATGAAACATATATGAATAAAATCAGGATGGGTTTTTATTTATACTTCCCATAACAAAAACTAAAACATCCAGTTATGACAATTGTATCAACTCCATGATACACCAAACAAGATAGGCAGCAAGAGGCATAAATCTGAGATTAATAGTTTTGGGTATATATTTGTCTTTTAAACGTACATTTCTCTGTGTTAGAATATATGTGTAAGGCATAGAAGCTTCTTTCAGTGATGCCCAGTGAAAGGGTTAGAGGCAACAAGCACAAAGCAAAACACACAATGCTCCCTCTGAGCATCAGGAAACACTTTTTTATTCTGTGAGTGTGACTAAGCTTTGGCACAGATTACCCAGGGAGATATCAGACTCTCCATCCTTCGAGATATTCAAATCCCATCATACCTATCTCTTAGCAACTGGCTCTGTGTGGCTTGGCTTGATCAGGGGGTGGGACCAGACAAACTCTGGAGATCCCTTCCCACCTCAACTGTTCTGTGATTTTGTGATAGCATCATTAAATCATACAGGATAAAAAAACCCTATGACTTAATGAAGTTGTCTGCTTAATTAAGAAAATTAACTTCTATAGTAATGCCATAAAGCAAAATAATGACTCCTTTGCAGTTGAGTAAGTTTAGCCCAGAGACATTTTATAGGTGCTAATCTGTGTTACTGAACGGAGATATTAAATATGTTGAGTTTCTCTGAGTCACATCCCCAAAGACATTTAGATGCTAAAGTTCCATGGACTGAAATTGATGAAATTACAACTAAATTGAAATTAACTGAATTCTAAGTGCCTAAAATTCTTCAAGGTATTTGGTCCTCTCTCTTCAACAGGAAAACATATTGACCAGGAGACTTCCATCTCTACATAGTTTCCCTAATGTAGCTCTTATTTCTTGAGCTGTATGACTGATATTGTGTTCTGTAAAATTACCAAAATGAAAACTGATTTTTAATAAAATTTTCTCTCCTTACTATTACTCCAAAATATATACAAATATTATCAAAATAATAACTCAAAATTGAAGTGTTACACTCCAAGTATATACAGTTTTACATTCATATTTTCCTTCAAAAAAGGTAACTGCATTATAACTTTCTATGAGTGCTGTAAACACAAAACCAGAGCTGCTGTACCAGAAAATATATTATATTAGCACAGAAACCAAGAAAGACTAGTGATAAGTGAGAGCTAAAAGAGTAAAACAACAAACTTGATTTTTTTACTGCATCTGTCTCCAAAAGGCCATGGGATTCCAGGACACTTTTGGTGTATATATAATATAATTTATATCTAATATGTATATTGTATATATTGAATATATAATATAACACATATAATATAATTTAAAGGTTATATGGTATGCGTTATTTTGTTACAATGATTAGATGAGCAAATCCATGCAGACCAATATTAATAACTATTAAACATTTCATAAAAAAGATTTAATCAGTGCTTTTAAACTAATCTCCACACATTAGCAGTCAATATTCTTTTATCAAAAGCTTTCCTTGAGTTTTTATTGCAAGTTAACACACCACATCTTACTACCTTGTTTGGAAAAACTGGATATATCTGACATAATTAGAGGAATTTTTGCACATCAAGGTTATTTGAGTTATGTATATCTGTTATAGGATTCAGCATTAATTTCCTCTGTGAAGTAAGCAAGGAGGCAGAGGTTTGGATGGCATGGAAACATTCTCAGACATCTCAAAATCTGAGTTTTGTAGTTTGCAACCAAAGCACACAGTCAAAAATCATATTCATGGTAGATGGGTGCTCCCTTGAATGAAAAAAACCCCAGACGCAATAAAAAAGAAACAACCCCCCCAATATACATACACACCCCAAAATTTCCACAGTTTGTGCACAGGATAGCATATCTTCTGGAGGCAAATTGAAATATGTTAAATTTTATTTTGAGCAATACTAACCCCAGATTTTTGTCCCTTTTTTAATAGCATGGTGATAGGCAGACATGAAGCCACCACAGCATGAATGCAATAATTATTTTCAGCAGTCACTAACTTCTGATGTCAGCCTACTTCCTTCTCAGCTAAACTACATCAGGCAACGTCATATGGCACCAATTTTTTTCACTCATTCAAACAATCCTTCACTATTAGAAAAGTCTATTTTCCTATTTGCATATCATTAGAATAAGATTTCTTGTAAAAAAAGACTGATTTTTCAGTGAAAACTTGGCAATGCAGGAAAATCATGCCTCTGCCGTCAATTCTGGTTGGCTTCAGTTCCAGAGGCCACAGGATTCACTGGAAATCTGAGCTGTAACATCACAGGCAACTCCTTCTGTTCAGCAAACAGACGACACAGGTGTTTAAATTGGACAAAAGTACTGGAAACACCAACAATATCCAAGCATTCTGTTTCAGCATTCCCTCCCATCTGCAGTCTGCCATCCATTTCTAGGCTACCATTCAAGAGTCTAGGTTTTTAAGCTCATTTTGCTCTGATTTTATATGCAAACTAGCTCCTTGTGCATACACACATCCCAGCAGTTGCTGTGCACTCAGTGTTTAATCTGGGCACTTCCAGTGACAAACCATGCAATTGAAAGATAAAGATCCATGCCTCCATCTATTTGAAAGAAGGTTTCTTAATATTCTGTATATGTTAAATCCTCTTTACTTGCTGCTTCCTCAATTTGTCATACAAATATATTCTTCCCACTGAGATCAAACCTGATATAAAATTTGTATTCCATGGGTAATGGCCTTCCCTCAGACACCTGGAAAATTATTCTTCTCTGTGTGGCATCTTTTATCAGAAAATCCAGTTTCCCCCTATGTTAGGGTTAGCACCAGTGCAATTATGACTGTCACAACACAGTCATCCCAGTGTAACAGGCTGAGTGCATCCCACTGAAATAAGAAACAACTAGTAATTAAAATTCCCCTTCACACAGATTTCATTCCACCCCGTCTTTTTGAGGAAAGGGGAGTTAAATACAAGCCTGAATTTCTGTATAGGGCTTCCGACCCACCAGCAACTGGGTTGCCTCCCTTACTATCTGAATTAATTTTCTCCTTTTGGGATGAAAGTAAAGCTGGCATTTTAAACTCTTAGGTTTCCAAAAGCAAAAGTAGAAGTGTTTCTTAGCAAGTACTCTTTCTTTATTCCCTCCTGGTTTTATTTAAGTCAATTTGTACTTCCCCTGTCTTTATTTACAGGTTTCTTTCATACTTTGATTAACTTGATTGATATCCCTTCAAACATGGCATCAAAGTTTTATAAATCCCAAAGTTTTATATATCCCCTGGAATATATGCCAGGTCAGCTTAGTATGACGTGGCACTTAAAAGTTGCCAGTTCTCAGGGTGTGACTACAAGAAATAGCACAATTTGGCTATCTCCTGCTGACCTGCTCCTTGTGATGGGAAAACGCCAACCTCCTGTACTTTAAAACTCTGCCAGTGAGAAATATTTTGGTCTCTCTCCAGTCTGTAGGCGATACATAGTCAACGAAAGGCCTTTTGCAAAGTATTCCTCCTCCACCGAGGAGGAGGCAGACAGGCATGGACATGGGAGAGGGTCAGAGGCGTCGGCTGATACCTTTTACAAACAGCTGCTAGGGCAAACCAGAAAAATCACATTACCTTCAAAGCCACCTTCTCCTTCCACTCCCTCCCATCCCTCTGCTCTGTCACATGGAGTCTCTCTTGAAACATGTGAGGGATGAATGAAAGAGATGAAACTTTGGGAAGGGGAATAGCCAAGAGATTCCTGGAGCTGCGTGCTTCAGTAGAGGGGTGCCAGAGAGAGAGCAAAGGCCCCAAGCCCTGCCCCAAAATACAGCTCTGTTTGGGGAATGTATCCAAAAGCAGCCCACTCCTGGGAAGTAAAAAAAAGGAAGAAGCACAGGGGAAGACAGTGATGATTGGAAGGACTAGAAATCACAAGAATGAAGATCGACTTTTGGGCCAAAAATGCAGCCTTGCCTTCAGTTACTGATTACCAAAGTGACAGAGCTGGCAATTCCGGTTGTCCCAGGCAGAATAGGGCTGGCAGGTTATTCTATTTAAGAAACAAACCAAGACAAACAAACCAACCAACAACAACAAAAAAAACCCAAAAAAACCACCAAACCCCCTCCCCCCCAAAAAAAAGCCCCCAAGCCCTAATCTACTACTTTATCTCATTTGTCTGTTTTGTTAAGGCTTTATGGCCGCATTGAAAAACGGTCTCTCCTTTTGGGGAAACCCTGGCATTGGGGTTGACAGTTCCAGAGCTCCTACTGCTGCATTTATAAGGGGATCCTGCACATCATGTTTGAATTAAAGGAAAAAAATAAGTGGCATGTCATGACGACTTGATTGATGGTAAACAAGCTCCTAGTGAGGAGGCAGTGAGGAGGCAGGAGAATCAGAGCTCTCGCAACACAGAAGATTAATGCTAAGTATATTAGTATTGATGTGGGCAGTAGATTACACTTAATAAACCATTTGAAACAGTATCAACAGACAAAAAAAAGTGGATGCAAGGAACTCATGCAAACTGATAATGGAATTACAGATGTTCTTTAAAAGATCACATGTATCATAGTAATGCAGAATAGTTACAGTTTAATTTGGAAATTCATCTTCATTGTTTCAGCATTATCCAGTATTATTTCAGTACTATCTTGCTTTTCAAGGCAAGGAAAAAACGAGCAGAAACACAGGAAAACACTTGTACCAAAGTCCCTTCTTTCTCACCATTAGGAATCAGTACTATATCTGATGAATTCCTCCAGCATGAAGAATAAGGTTGCTCCCTATCTTGAACCTTTTATGTGAGAAGCCTTTGCACACCCTATAAATTCAAAGATATGAATGTGGTCAAAGTACTACATATGATAGAGACTAACTTCTCAGCCCTATGGTTTTTCTCAGTTTCTGTAATCTGGTTCAAGAATCTGTGTTATCTAGCACTGAGCTGAACGGGACCTATCTGTGCTCTGGCAGTAACAGAGCACCCTACTGAAACATTGACTGAAACAATAATGTGTCTTGAACACCGAAATAAAGTATGCTCCAAAGCCTTTAAAAAAACAGGCAGGCTTCACAGGGCACAGGGCAGGGAATACTCACAGAACAGTAATAAATATCACAAAAAAAGGTCACCCTTTAGTTGAAACTAAACTTTGAATTCCTTGGAAAAAGAAAAATCTAAAGTGGCTGAAAAATGTCTTTTTAAGCAATGTTGAACTACAAAGAATGTTATATTTTATAGCAAAACATAAGGTACCTAAGTTTCAGAGTTAAGCCACAGATCGCTGGGAGTACTAAGCATTTGAAAAATTATTCCCTTCTACTTATCAGTTGATATATAGATTCATATCCCTGATTGTAGGCATCAGACATACATTCCTCCTTTTAACTTGCAATAATGCTTTCAGGGCATACACAAGAGCAGTATCCCACAGAAAACAGGTGAATGGCAACATTGACATACCAGCAAAATTGTTCTTGTATTTTCCACTGTTGGAAGAGAGTGGGGTTTTGTCAAAATCTAAAGCTTTCATTAAAATATGATCATGTTTGTCACAATAAAAGAAACAGATGGGAAAAATGTCAAAATTTTCACAATCTTAAAAAAATTCTAAACAAAAAGAGGAAGAAGACAAAAGGAAGAAAGAAAAAGAAATAGATCAGGAAAATTAAAATTTCTCAAAATATTTAATATTTGAGATAAAACCCAGTTAAGTTTATTTAATCTGGTTTTCCTCTCTAATTACACAACCAAAAGTTTCATAATACAAACAAAATGCCTCCTTTCAGATGAATATTCTGCTTCACTACAGGTAGTTCTTTGAAGATATTGTGATTGCTGGGAAATGTTTGCCACCATGACTACATATCTCACAGTTTGAATCTAAACTAGTGTGGTAAACACTTGAAAAATTATTTAAAATGTATATTCTATAGCTAACAATCAGTACTTTACAAGTACTACATGACATCACAAAGCATTCAATCACCTCCTGCAGCTCCAGCCTTTCATAGAAAAATGTTTTTCTGCTACTCTTTAAACTACCATGCTTTTCTGTGAAGAAAAACTGCTTACATTGGGAATACATTTATTTACCTAACATATATTGTTATTTTATGTTGTATTTTGTTTATGATATTCCAAAGGGCACTTCACTTGGTGTGACAATGGTATGCCCTTTGCCATTCTTTTATCTTCGAGAAAGATGGGGGCAATAATTGCTTAGGGGATCATAATTATTTGTGAAGATTTATTAGAATCATTTTTACCGACTGAAGATGTGGGTAAAATGAAGAACCTACTGCCAATGCCACCTGTTCTGTCATGTTTCAGGAAGCAATTTAACAGCTACTGTGGAAAGTATTACCATAAAGGTTAACAGGGTGGAGACTGTAACAATCATTTTAATGGAGTTTTAGAAATTCTAGTTACATTCCTTTCCAATTTTTTTTCAAAAGGGCATTCTGAAGGTTTATAAAGGAAACGTAATGATGTGCATAATTGTGCATGAAGAGATTTTGTGCATCAGTATTCCAGAACTGAAAGCACAAGCAAGAAGACCTCTTTGCAATATGTTAGTTGTTGGTGTGCCTTTAGGGCAAAATAGTTACATTATTTAATCTGGGAGCCATGGCAACACAGAGGTGCAAAATCAAGTACAGTTTGAGTTCAAAGGATCAGCTTGTCAAGCAACATCTTAAATGAACTCCGGTCTGGCATGGATCTCCAGATATATCTATGCAAGTTAAATCAAGGCTTTTTAACTGTCAGTGTTATTTAATCTTGCTGATCCAAGGACACTGAGAAAAAGTTGAGAACAGACAATGTAGTTAAACATGCAGCAACACACAATGGCTTCAGTACCTGCTTTCAAAGGGCTCCCAACAATAAATTAGTTTAAATAAATTAGTCAATTCTTTTTGTATGGAAGGCTCTAGAATCTTTCCTTCAAAATGATCAGTGTTTAATGGCTATCATTGAATGCATTCATCATGAACAACGTGTATTTTCATCATTTACATGTGAGTGATAAAAAGCCTATGTAGAGGGGGAGACCGTGTAATACAAGTCTATTTACAAAAAGTGACATCCAGAGGACTGATCAAAATTTTCAGTTTACTTTTTAGGGCTCAGCTATTACCTTCTTCTCTACTTTGATGAAAGGAGTACCTTTGTTGATACTATGGCTTTGTTCTCTGGTGCATTTGTTATTTTGTTCTGGTGTTTTGATCATACCTTCAACTCCTCCTTTGCCTCACCATCAACACTTCAGCTGGCAGGTCTTCTCCTCACTCAGCTTGTGGGCTACTTCTAGCCTTGACTATAAAATCCCTTCCTCTGCACATATGCCTTTTGCTGCCTTCACCTCAGCTTTCCCTCTAATGCCAATGTAGTCAAAGACTTAAAACTCATCAATATCACTACACAGCTGTAAGTTTAGCAGGGCTTCCCCTGATTAAAGCATTGTTGAAAAAAATGGCGAGGGGAGGGGAGGACATTATATTAAAATACTTTAAGGGTGTTTGATTAGAGATATCCACCAGTCAAGGGAACTTAGCTGCAGATTCACTTATTTGCCTTGGTGTATCTTTTGAAGTAGTGATTAAACCTTGTTCCTAAACCTCACTCCCTTACTTCATTGAATTTCCCTGAGCATCCTGTGTTAATCACTTCTTAAAGTTAGAAACATGGTTCATCTCTTCTTTAGAAAAGGCTGCTTCATGTTGATGGTGAAAACGAGCAAAATCATAGTGGAATAAAGAGGGCATAAACCTGATGGACAGAAATAGAAAAAAAATACAAAAAACATTTCTGTGAAACTGAAATTAAACTTTCTGCTGAAATCAGGTTACTGACTTCTTAACTATTTGGTACACATTTATTCTAATGAATTTCAATTATGCAAAACTAAATGTAAATGAATGTTGAAACATGGATAAAGGAACTATGTTCTTCTCTGATCACTAGGCTTGATTTTTCGTCTAAGGTGATTAGTAGAAGTTGTAGACAACTCACTGAAGATTGTGTATTATCTCTTCTAAACTATCAGATACATTGGGTAGGCTTCATAATACGACACTCCTTAAATAGATTAATATGCTTTGAATTTTCTAATGAATCTTGACAAGTACATGCCACTTCTGTGAAGGCAATTAATAATGCATAAGATTGGAGAGCCTCCTGCTTCAACTCTGAACTTTTCTTTTTTTCACTATTTTATGTTCCAGAAAGATTGACACATTAAAATCTTTAGAAATATCTTTTTGCCTCCTTGTTTTTTGGAGGATTCCTTGCTAATTTCTCTATTGTGTTCTGTGAATTACAAATTGTTAGAAACAGAAACAAGCAATCTGGATCACAGCCCATTTAGACAATTATCTGTACAAAGGACATCTTCTTCATCATTCTTTGGATATATTGTTTATTGGACACATTGTATCTTGCTACATTGTCTGAGAAACCCACTGCCAATAATTCATTAAAAAGTGCAGGGAATATATGCTCATAATATTCATGCAAAAAGAAAAGAGAAGTGTGTGCTGTTGGTCTGAGACTGATGTTATGCTAATGTCAAATTAGTTCAGTTTTGGATATGGCTGTACTTCAGATTTTGGTGCAGCTCATGTAGATAGAATGAGAATTTTGTAATGAGCTTACCCATCTGCTGGTTTGCAGTTTAACCGTGTAAGCACAAAACTGAACAAGGATTATTTTATGCTGCTAAGTGATGTTATTCACTATTCCTTTGGAAGCTACATTTTAAGAGGCTTTAGAGTTTTATTAAGCAGTAGTAGCAATTAGCAGTATTAGGATTTTATTTGGCATTATATTTGACACATTATTTGACAGTACTTAGGATCATGATGTTACACTGGAATGGAAGTAGGTAAAGAGGAGAGTTACAGTGAGGCACAGAAATGAGAATGCAGAATAATTGTCTTAGTGATTCATACCTGAACAAACTTACATGTCCCTAATCACTAACATGGTTTAAACAGAACTAGAAACGTGTATATATTACATTTTCAGTCTGGGATCATAGCATTTATTGAAAAAAAATTGAATCGGTTTCTATTAACGTCTTTCATTAAAAAAGAAAAAAATAGAAGCAAATAAAAATATGATACTTGCCCAAACAAAAAATTATTTTGAATGTAGGTGAAGTCAAGAATAATTTCCTCATCACTACAGGCAGTCATAATGTTTCTTAAATTAGTAAGTCCTATCTTCCCCAACCTTTACTTTGTCTAAGTATTGTATATATTGCAACATTGAGCAAAATATTAAAGTGTTTATTTCAATTTATTCAGGGAATAAGAATAGACTTACCATAAAAGCTTCTGGCAATGCTAGAGGATATCCCTTGTCCCAGATCTCCAACAACTTCAAAACCACCACTTCTGGATTGCTTCTTCCTCTAAAATCATCTTTGAGAATTTCTCTCTCAGCACAATTGGAGGGGAAACCGATGCATTTACACTTATTGCTTATGATTAACACAAATATGACACACCTCTGGAAACCTTCAAAGTCATCTACACTTTTGCATTAAATTTATGTATGAAAAGTAGGCATTTAGAGGGACTTCCTCCACCAGTTATAGGGTTCATAGCTGTACAAGTCAAACAGATCTTTTCATAGAATCACAAAATGTTTTGGCTTCAAGGGGATCTTAAAGACATCTAGTTCCAAATCTCCTGCCATGGGCAGGGACACTTTCTACCACATCAGGTTGCTCAAATCCCCCTCCAACCTGGCTTTGAACACTGCCAGGGCTGGGGCATCAACAACTTCTCTGGGCAGCCTGTTCCAGTGTCACACCACCCTCAGAGTAAAGAACTTCAAAATCTATTCTAAACTTCTCCTCTTTTAGTTTAATGCCATTACCACTTTTCCCATCACTACATGCCCTGGTAAAAGGTCCCTCTCCAGCTTTCTTGTGACCCACTCGAGATACTGGAAAGCTGCCCAAAGGTCTGCACAGAGCATTCTCCAGGCTCAACAGCATCAACTCTCACTCACTGTCTTCATAGGAGAGCTGCTCCCGCCCTCTTATCATCTTTGTGGCCCTTCTCTGGACCCACCCCAACATGTCCATATCCTACTTACTCTGGGGGCCCCAGAGCTGGACTCAGTACTTCAGGTGGAGGTCACCAGAGGAGAGTAGAGGGGAGGATTCCACTCCCTCGCCCTGCTGCCCAAGCTGCTTTGGATGCAGTCCAGTTCACAGCTGACTTTCTGGGCTGCAGGCACACATTGATCAGTCGTGTTGAGTTTCTTGTCAACCATCACCCTCTCAACAGTCTCTCTCCTCAGAGCTGCTTTCATTTTCCACCTGTATTTGTGCTTGGGATTGCCCCAACCCACATGCAGAACCTTGCACTTGGCCTTGTTGAACTTCACAGGGTTTTCACCTCTCAAGCCTGTCCAGGTCTCTCTGGATGCCCCTCCTTCTCTGCAGCATGCCAACCCCACCATACATGTTGCTCTTACTGGCAAAATTGCTGAGGGCGCACTCAGTCCCAGGCATGGACTCAAGTCCACAATGCCAACAAAGGTGTCCAACAGAGCTGGTCTGAGCACCAGGCCCTGAGGAACACCACTCGTCACTGGTCTCCACCTGGACATTGCCTCACTGACCACAACTCTTTGTCTGCCAAGTGATCCATCTATTCAATCCACATCTCTCCAGCTTGGAGACCAGGATGTTGTGCCAGACAGCGTCAAATGTTTTGCAGAAATCCAGGTAGATGACATCAGTCACTACAGCCTCAGCCACTAATGATGTAACCCTCTCCTAGGCAGCCACCAAATTTCTCAGACAGGATTTGCCCTTAGTGAAGACATGCCAGCTGTCACCAACCACCTCCTTATTTTCCATATGCCTTAGCATAGTCTCCAGGAGGATCTGCTCCATGAACTTGCTAAGCACAAAGGTGAGACTGGGTGACCTATAATTCCTTGTATCTTCCTTTTTACCTTTTTTAAAATGGGGGTTATGTTCCCCCTTTTCCAGTCAGTGGAAACTTCACCAGACTGTCACAACTTCTCAAATACACTTCCAAGTATACATCAATATACAATATGCATCCAAGTATAAGCAGAGCTGGTGTACTTTTTTTTTTATATCTTTCTGTGGTTACTTGAGAAATTCATATATTTCATGCTTGAATCCACGTTTTCTAGATTTTAGTTTATTTGTTGGCCTTTCAACAGTATTTTGTGTCTGTGGAGCCATAAGTCGATGCAATGGTAGTTAATGCTGTACTTAGCTCATTTCTAACACCATGTGAAAAATGCTTCTTTCACCTTTCGTTTAAATATTTTTATCCTCTGTTTCAACAATGGAATCTAACAAACTTAGTGTTGCTTCTTGTGACCCATGTAAAAAGGTCCATTTTATAGCTGGATAGTAGTTGACCATCCATGCCCTTGGATTTATCCCCTCAGAAAGATTTTCATTGTTCTGTTAGTTTTTTATTCCTTTTTATCCAGTACATTCTACATCATGATCTTTATGGTAAACAGTATCCTAGTAATAGAAGTAATTGGCTGTAGAGCTCAGAAAAAAAATATTAACTCGCGTTGCATTTTCAACGAAAAGCAAGGCTGGAGGCAAGCTTACAAATATCTGATGGACATAGCCCAAAATTATGGAATGGGAAAGGCTGGAAACACCTGGCAATTAAAACAAGCAAAATGTTTTTGGTTTAGAGTAAATTAAAGATATCAATACTAAGAGCAAAATATTATACATGACTTAATCTGTGTATCTTGTCTTGAAGAGTCTCAATCAGCAAAATTCCTGAACACAGTGGCACGATGAAAACAGCTAAATTGCAAACCTGTGTTTAAATGCCCTGTTGAACTAGGATCTTTCTGCTTGTGTTCTTACTAGAGATGTCTTTAATCATGTGATAATACAGAATATGAGGAAATAAAATCCATTAAGGTGCTGCAACTAGTTTTATACCTAATATAATGCAGTGTAAACATTTTTAACTTAAGAAACAAACTGTAAAAAATGCCTAGCAGATGGAGCCCTAAAATACTTTTTTCATGCATAATTCAGTGCAGTTTATATGTTTGCTTGGCTGCAAAGTATTTCTGAAGATACAAGAAGATGGAAAATATATCATATGTGTATAACAATGTAAATGTATTTTAACGCTTAAACATTCAATATAGTAGAGGTTGAAAGTTGTGTTTTAAATGTCATGACTTTTTTTCCAGAAGTTCAGCAGTATTCTTCAAGTCAAGTCCTTTCAAAACAATCATGATCAGTGTTAAGAAAAAATGTAAATTGGAAAAGATCTTAAGTTACTGCTAGGAAAACTCTATTCTAATTGTAATATCTCACCATAGTAAAATAATGAAAGTGGCATAAAAATGACTAAATGATCTTAAAAACAAATTGCCTGACCTCTATAATGATGACACTTCTTTCAAATACTTCCAATACAATATTTCTTCTCTTACTTGCAGAGCACAGTTGAGACAAAAAGAGCTGAAGATCCATGCAAATAAACCCCAAGGAAACGAACAAGTAAACAAAGAAATTTAGCCTTAAGAAAAGTGTTTTCAGTGAAAAATAGGCATTTAGTTGCAAAATTCTAAATATGATGATCCATTTTAAATTTTATACATGCCTCTCTACTTAAAAAATTACTTCAAAAATTCCAGGAGAAAAAGTAGGATTCTACTTCCTAAGAACAAATGTCTTGGGAATTTATTCTGTTTAAATGATATCTTGTGTCTTTTCTTTTATTTATGAAAAAGCAAAAAAAGAAAAAAAAGAAAGAAAAAGGGAACATTATTAGGCATGACTAATAAAATCTTCATATAGCCATACAGGCTAGGACAGACCCATCCTGTTTTTCTCTGTCATAGGTAGAAATAGAGGCAAACTCAGCTCTAGATGTCTTCATCATTTAACTTAAATAAGGCTCAGACCTAGAACTATATTTCTACCCACTGTGGTTTCTAAATTCTTCTGCAGCCAGGGAATATATCCTCCCTATGTCATCTAAGGACTTTGATCCTACTTTCAGAGCACTACTGGCAGTGCAAGAATGAGGTCCTTTCTGCACAAGCACAGTATTTCTAAGCCTGGGATCAAAGAAGACAGATAACACTTTCAAGCCTTCCCTCCTTGAGATTTTTCTAGATGGGGCATGCAGGTAAAACAAAGCACTCCTAAGCATCTGGATGGGTGTGAAAAGAGGGTGGGCAAGGAGAAATACACTGTACTTTCTGCCTTTTCTATGTGAGCTTTGCCACTCTGCAGCAAAGACTCCTAAACTCACCGGGTCAGGCGGTGAGTAACGGCGACAGAAAGTGACTTCGCAGCCATAAGGTATGTTCCTCTCTGCTCCAGAGGCAGTCTGTGTACCTCATGTGATTAAAAACACTTAATTAGTCTTGAAGTTTCATAGGAAAGCTGTCATCACAGCCCAGGTGAGTGTCCTTACCGCTAGGGAATTTTACCCTCTTCTTAGTTCTCTGGATTTAAAATTTTTTACTATGCAGTGGAACAATTTCAATGAGAAGATGAAGAGTCATTTTTTTTCATTCCCAGCCTGTACACTTTCCTAGATCTTGATTTCGTCTCTCACCTTTTCGATAACATTCTTGCCTCCTCTACACTGACTCGCAGATGCATGCTCTGATGGACTTTATAGTCTTTTATATTACAGTCTTTTATAAAACCTAATAAATTTTAAATTAGGCACAATGAGAGGTTGCCAATGTCAATTTGATCCATGGACTCTGTACCTTCTTCCCCAGCAGAGCAAGGCCAGCCAGTATAGAATGAGACTTTGGCTGGGGCCCATAGCCAGTATCTTAAGATGGAAAACATGCCCACAGCCCCAGTCTGTAAACATACTTTTAGTCGCCTAAAGGGTTTCCTTATTCTGCCTTTTCCTGACTATGTATTCCTTTGGCTTCGTCAGTCTGGTGTAACTACACAGGCTCACTTCAGGAAAGCTGAAGGCTCAGTGCCCTGAGAATCAATTAGACACATTGAAGCCACAGTTTCTGTTAGAGGGTTGATGCCTTACAAGTACTTGATCGGCAGAGATTTACTGGTGGCAACATTGCACTGAATAGCAAAAAATTCTGCTCCAGTTTGCATTGCTTTCAAGACGTAAGAGGGACTTTGGCTTAATCAGACACAATTCCTCAGGAGGAATTCTGCTTTTTTATGGGTTTATATAAAACAGTTTTATGGATACAAACTGTTTCTTTGTGTGAAAAGTTTGTTACACTATTAGACCAAGGTCATCATCCATTAAGATCTGGACCCTGGCTTAATTTGTGATGCCAGGACTCTGGATTTTAACTGACAATCGCCTTGATTAACTTTTGGTGTAAGAGCTTTTCATGCAGAGAAAGGGTTTATACATTCATAATACAATCTTAGGCAAATCTGTCAAGCCAAATTTTTAAAGTGAAACTACATTCCCCAGAATGGGTCTGGAGAGCAAAAGGAAAAAACACAGGAGATAGGTAAAGCCAGTCAGAGGTTTAATATGTGAAGATGGAGACTCTCTACATAGTCTGGTACTGAGTGCTTTAAAAGTGAGTGTTGGCAGCATTTATTCAGTACACATTACTGCAGCTGCTGGAGCTCTAGCATTCATCATTGTCATTAATCCAGAAAGGGCAGAATGCTTAGCCACTGGGGTTGGCCTCTCGTGACTGAATTTTCTTGAAAGATAATCAAAGAGGGCTGTGATTTGGCAGCATAAATCATAGCATCAGAGGGGATTTCCCTTTATTGTTGGCAAGTATCATAGAGGAGAAGGACGGGGTATGAAGCAGCTCCTTTTGCAGAACAATATGCATTTTAAAAGCTTGGTCAGTGATGACACATCATTGAATGACTGTGGTTTTCTTGGGTATCAGACAATGAAGTGTTAGGATCTAAAATTCCTATTCTAACAATCTCCCTGAAGTTTAAACAGTTACCAGGAGAGCAGCAT
Organism: Origma solitaria; assembly: GCA_013397895.1. Lineage (NCBI taxonomy): Eukaryota > Metazoa > Chordata > Aves > Passeriformes > Acanthizidae > Origma > Origma solitaria. The sequence continues at coordinate 115,717 of VZRL01001508.1, forward strand.
TAATCAGTTACTTCCCAATGCATTGCATTAGACAAAGCAAGGTTGACACTTACAAACCAATCAGCACATTTTCCTAAATCTGAGTATTTTGTCGGCTTGGCAGGAGTTACAACATAAAAGAGAAAAAAAAGAAAAAAATTAAAGAAATTCTAACACATAGTACAAACTTCAAGTATTATTTTTATCACTAACAGCACAGGTAAACTATTCTTAAAGTTTGAGGATTTTGTCTTCATAATTTTGTTTTCATTTTTGAGCAATGAAGACCATATTAAACCAAAGTTATTCTCTTGAAGCCCAGCTTGAGTCCATAAGGCTTTTGAGATGCTTTGTTATCTAATCTGTTTGTAATAAATATTGCTACCCAAAGCAACTTCATATCAAATTCTCTTTAAAATGTGTCACAATGAAGAGCTCTGCCTTATAATTTAAACTATTCCACAGTATTTTCCACATAAATCAGGTACAATAAAATATTATCTGCATGAAAAGGCTTTATTATTGGATAATGGTAGAATAAATAATGTTGGAGGGTTCTTTTATAACTGACCTGACCCCCACATGCTGAATCTGTTATCTTCAAATATAGCTTTATTTTCCAAGGAAAGTACCTGCAACACCATTCTTTTATAGATATGACTAACATTAATGTACATAGGGAACCTACCATGATTTATATTAAAGGAATGTTTTTAGGCATTCAGGAGAGATGCTGTATAAGCATTGCAAAGCCTATAATTTCCATCTCCCAAGTTCTGCAATGTTTCCTAACCTTGACTGTGCAATCAGAGATGTGCAGCTAACCAAGCCAGTCTTTATCTCACTAACCAGTACAGCACAAACAGTGGGAGTCTGGAATTCAGCATTTTTCCATATGTATAAGAAACCTTCAGTTGCTGTGTCTTGTGCTGGCACAAGCTCATTGCCCTCAGTACCAAACCCACAGGTTAAAGTTTATCGGTGGGTGGCGGCGGTGTCTTAAGAAAGATGTGCAATATCCTTTGTTTGCTGTACAGGCGAAGTTTGAGGCAGATTCTTATTAGTTCTGATGTAAATAAAGCTACCAAGAAGAGCAAAATGTTTTGAAAAAGCCATATGATCTGCCAGGGTGTTTCCAGGACTCTCTGAATTATTTGCAGTTTTAGCAGTGTGTAAACTGGGAATCTCTAGAGTCTGGCTCAGGTCTTCTGATCCTCCAGGGAAAAAAAATGTGAGACTGTTGCTGTCTTAGACTCAGAGTGTCAGACTAAAATCTGTCACCTCATGTTTGATGATTCAGGAGCGGTCTGGTTGGTATAATTATTCAGAGGCGCAGGGTCCTGCATCCTGTGGGCTCCAAACTAATTTCCACCTGACAGCCTGACATAGAAGGACACTGCTGCAGAACACATGACAGCGGGCTGCAGAAGGGACTTCAGTCATCCTGGCCACCTGCAGTCCCTGACAGACCCAAAAGAACCAGCAATGTCACAGACTCACAGAATATTCTGAGTTGGAAGGAACCCAGAAGGATTATCAAATCCAATCCTTTAGGAAATGGCCTATAGGGGGATTGAACCCAGAACCCTGATGCTATCAGTACCAATTTAACCAACTGAGCTAATCTCAGAGTCAATTTGCAGAAGAAAGGAAAATGACAGAGAAGATTTAAAGATGTATTCTGTGCTTAAGCACAGAACTATTATGTCCTAATGTAAGTAAAAATTATGGTAGTTATGTAAGTCAAAAACATAAATTAAAACAATTTTTAATACTCATACTCTAGTACAGCATATGATTTCTGTAGCTATGCTTACAGTCTTTTTCTTTCTTTTTCCATTTGATCCTATACCAAGTGATATCTTACGTGAAATTTTTTATATTGCCCACATATCTAAACACCCAGATCTCACATTACTCCAATGTGAAATAAACTATTGCTGGCAAGTGATGATTCTCACTTAGCTGTGAAGTATACTGATCAGATTCTCTTAGTTCCCTGCAAACTTTCAGTTGCATTTAAGGGAGCTGACACCTTTCTCCAAAGTTCCTATTTCCCTTTTTCTTTCTTTTTGTTTTATTTTTGATTTTTCTGACCATAATTTGAGGCAAGTCAGGACATCTCTATTTTTAAGAGCCAAGAACCTGTGACATCCAGTTCCTGAGGGAAAAACATTATTTATTATTCCATGTAGTTTCCTGAATAAATATAATTATAAAAATTTTACTTTTAACTTTCTCTGAATCCCAAGTGTGTATCTTTTCATCCATTTATTCTCTCTCCTCCAGATCACAATCCTACACACACAAAACAGTACACACAGAACCCACCAGCAAACCTCAGGTTAAGGATATCACACACCCCCTCGTATAGGGGATCTTCTACATCCTAGTTTTCCAACTTTTAAATTGTGTCTTCTATAGAGAAGGTGCCTTATTGACTAGAAAGTGCACCTTTACTAGCTTACCACTTTCAGCATTTTTTGCTCTTTCAGTATTCCCAATAGTTAGAGAAATGCTGTTATCCTTCTCTGAGCACAGCAGAGGAACTGAGGAACAGTTAAATGACTTGCCCCAGGCTGTACAGGGCCTCTGTCACAAATTAGGATATGATACTGTTAAATAATACTGTAGAGGAATACACTTCCCTCTGAAGCTTAACTCCCAGTTTAGACTGACATATCCTACAAACAGGCACCATGTTACAGTACCAGTGCTCATTAAATGAAAGATTGAAAGTCAGTTTCCAAGTATCAGAGCAGCACATTCTCCTTGAGCCTTCCTTGTTAGTAAGTTGTGAATCACGTACACGCCATCAATAACCTGTTGTGGAAAACAAAACTTTTCCTTGTTAGATCAGGCAGTGACATTACACAAATGGTGTATTGTTCTTCACATTTTATTTTGGAGATAAACCAGACTACTTTAATTACCCGGATCTGACATGCCATCTCCAGAACAGAAGGTACAGTACTGAGAGGTATAAAACATTTGCAATACAGGGAAGGTTTATTTTAGGTATTAAATTAAATGGTATTAACATAGAGTATGAAAAATACTGCCCTGCTCTTCACAGAAGCCTTCTTGAAGGAACAATTGTAAAAATGGATTTCAGATTTTACTGCATATGTCAAATAATTAATTGTCATACTAAATTATATTTTGGAAAATATGAAGCTTTTACCACAAACAAGAAATAGTTTTTATTATTCAAGGTGTCTCAGGTATGTTTTAGGTACTTATCTTTCATAATGTGAAGATAATTCTTGCTAGACCTTAAATAAGCAGGAGGTTAGCAGAGTCAAGGAACCCTAGAAGTCAAGTTTTTTGACAGGCCATTTTTCATTTTCTGATTGATTAGGGCAAAACAGCTATTAAAATCAATATGACACGCACACAGAAGAACTGAGTGGCAAAGAAATAGATGGAAAAGTATTTCAGGGGTGTGGATGTGTTAAGAAAGGAGATTAGAAAGATGGCATCAAAAGCCAAGGAAGGTATGAAACAAAAGTCATATTCAGGAAAGAATAAATCAGCAACAGAAAAGTCATCATTTTTGATACCTTGATCAAGCAGTTCAGAACAACTGTTCTGCCTAGCAGAACAAAGAATTCCTGCACCTGCAGAAAGAAAGGAAAAGAAATAATAGCAACAGAGCATCTTCCTGATGAAAAGAAGTCGATATGGATGTCCTTAAGAATATAAATTGAGATCTCGGTAAAGGTCACAGCCCAGAAACTGTGGAAACAAAGTAGGTCTAATTGGCACCAAAGCCCTTGTCTGAGTCAGCACTGTATACCTAACACACCACATATTTTTCCCCATATTCTTCAGGAGGAATATTTGTTTTAAAAGCTTTTGTGTAAGCTGTGGCAGAGCTGTGGGAGCTGCAAAAAGCATCCTTCCCCACCGTGGTGTTCTGGCACTCTGGCCACAGCCTGGGCTGCCCTTGGGCTGCGGGGAGAGACACGCTGGCACCAGTGCCATGCCCCAAGAGGTTTTAGGGCCACATGATGAGCACCAAAAATTTGGGATTTACGGATCCTGCCATGACACTGAGAGGCAGCCACTCTCACAAAAGAGTACTTGTATTCAAATAAGAGGCTTCTTTCGTTCTGAGTTCATATAGCACATTCAGTGATAAATAGTGGTCACAGGACTTTGCCACCTACAGAGAGTTTGCAGAGGACATACTTAAGATCGTGAACACAAGGTGGAACATCAAAAATAGGACTTCAAGGAAAAAGTGTATTTCCCAGGGCAAGCTTCTGGATATTGTGGAGAATGAAATTTTGAATGAAACTGCAACACAAAAATCAAATGAAGCCTAGGTTTTACAAATAGAGAAATACACCATATATCACAATATATTTTTACAGGACAGGCTTCAATAGCACACAGGAACCAGGTCACAACCTTAATGTTGGCTGACTGAAGCTACCGCATTACTATCATCACAGATCACTTTTGCCCTGAAGAGGTTTTAATACATTGTAATGTGGGAATTAACTGCTGCTTCCTGATACGGAGCAAGTCACCTTCTATTATCAGGCATCAAATCATTTTAGTATTTTGCTGATATCTTCTTTTCATCTACAATATGCCAAAGAAAACAGTTTGTCTGCCTGTAGAGTGGAAAGAAAATGTGCCTGAATAAGATGGAGATAAAAATGGATACAAAAATTAGCCCTGGAGGACAGTAGATTTCCCAAGACCTTGCTATGAACTCTGAGACAGTTATATTTGGCTTTAAGTACTCAAGCCCAAGTTTATTTTCAGAAAATGATAGATCCTATTCAGAGAGTTTAAAAGATGGCAATGATATTTAAAGGAAGACCAAATTTTATTTGTTTGTGATTACATTCATCAGTGGAAGAATACATACGGTAAATAAGATTGTGAAAGACATATTTGTAGTATCATGTGAATTTGGAATTTAATTATCAAGTATGGACGGAATCTTTTATTTTATCAATTGGACTATGACCGTAAGGGTGTGCTTATATCAGGGATTGAAGTATTTATGGGTTATGAATTCGGCTTGTGCATATATATATATATGGAGACCTACAGTACACACTCAAGCACACAAGTGGTGCACTTGAAGTGGTGTCCTTTTGAAACAAAGGTTGCTGCCATGCAATAGGACAGTGGGGATGCTGGGGAGCATCATTTTAATATGGATATGAGGTCCTCCACTACACAGTTCTGTGCATTTTTATGGCACATTCAAAGTTAGACTGTTGGTAATCTGTCAATTTTTTCCTATCTGTCATGCTTGTTGATAGAGATTTGTTGCAAGTCTGTGCTTAACCTATCTATCAGTTACTAAATGACTGTCACAGGAGGACTTCTCCACTATTATCTCTCTATTTTTAATTATTCAGTGCTATGTCCTACTAATGGATAACACTTAGCAAAAAGGACAGGTGAGTGTGCATTTAGTAGTTGCGATTGACAGAAACTACAAATTCTTTGCTGTGTAAGAAAAAAGCTGAAGCTGAAGGTCTAGAAAATTATCTCCCATAGAAAATGCCTACAAGTCTGCCTCTGTGTAGATGAGTACGGCAACATGTCCTTCATGATGTGTGATAAAGACAGAAAAGGCATGTCTTGCCCTCCCTCTCTTGGCACATTTTCTTGACTGAAATTCTCCTCTACTGCAATATGTATGTGAAAATTGGTCCTCCTCCAGCACAACAAAACCTTCTGAAGGCTCGTACCACAAGTTCAAGTCGGACACCCACAGTCTCCTAGGCCAGTTTCTGAAAGGGAATTGCAGTTTGTTTATCCCGAATGCACCTCCAGTGGACTCCCTCCTGACTCATAGTCACAATAGCAAGACTGGAAGGGAGATGAGCAGCAGAGCTGGAGCCATGGCTTCCAGAGAAGGTTATTCCATGACAGCTGGTTAGGAACAGCATGCAGGGATCTGGTGTGGTTGTCTACTGCTTGGTGTATGACCCTGAGGATTTCATAGAAACGGCTCTCAGTTTCTGGAGTCAGCGGGACTTTCTCTTCAGGGTCTCTGGACAGATCGAAGAGCAGTGGAGGATCATGTCGTGTGATGAATCCCCCATGGCAGAAGCAAACGTGAGAATCATAGCAGCCATTCGAGTCCTCAGGACTGAAGTTTGGAGTAAAGAACAAGACTTTCCAGACAGATTCACCTGCAATGTACAGTCACAAAAGAGTTGGTGAAAATGTGATAAAATGGCAAAATGGAAATGCCCTTATCTTAGGAAATTCCACCAACATGGGAAATTAGTCTTTTGGTACAGACAGTAGAGAAACTGCAGCATACTGAAAGAGTAAAACAAAATTGAGCAAAATAAAAATAAGCAAAGCATGGTGATATTCATGCTACATGTATTTATGAAACAACTATGGTCATTCATTCCCTTGGAAGAATTCTGATTAACTAAAGCAAAGAAGATTTAAAAGAACTTTGCATTTTACATAAACAGTGCTAAGATTTGCAGAAATATACACTAAGCCTTCTTCAAGGCTTATTAAAGTGTATCTTTTCCCCTTGACCATATTTACCCACTGCTGGGCCCTGTGTGCTTCTCATTTTGCTAATCAAAATGTTTCATTGTTACCTTTTTCTCTCTTCCTCTCTTTGTTGTATTAACCCATTTGTCCTCTGCCCCATGCTTTCATTGCAAACACCTGGATACAAAGTTTCTCATTTCATTAAACGGGGTGACATGAAAAGGCATAATGGAGGCTAAATTTCTGTCTTAGACCTCGAGATGATTTTTCCAGATGTAATTTATAAATAACAGTTACAGTACTGCAATTCTTAGGTGACATTCTGCTTTGCAAAGTGGGAACCAAAGTTCTTCAATTATAGATTGGTCATTCTCAGCTAAATTTTCTGTGCACAGAAATTGGACTGTCCTTCCTCATGTAACTTCAGTCAGTATTTTCACTGTTTGAAAATCCTAGTTATTTCTTGGAATATAAATAAGCAAGTATCGGTTCTTTCAAGAAGCACTCTCAAACAGGTCACTGGAGGATCAGAAAACACTTGACAAGAAAGCTGTAAGCAAAAAACTTGCTACTATTTTCCTCAAGTATCACAGAACAGATAGGAAATGCAGAAGCAGATAGGAAGTTGCAGGGAAGTACAGCATCCTCCTACAGCCAAGGAAGTATATAGTTCTTCAGAAATGGAACAAAGAATAATTAATTAGGGGAAGAAAAATCTGTATTTTATTCTTAATAAAAGCAGGACACTAAACATCTGAGACTGTCATATTTGTCAGATTACCTGCCCACTTGGGACTATAAAAACATTGGGAAAATGTAGTTATCAGTAATTTACATTTCTCGGCATCCTATTGTGAATTTTTTTTTTTGTATCACCTCAGATTTTTAAGTACTGAGGGAAAAAAATATCTTTTTGGTATTTTGTTGAATTTTTTTAAGGTCACAGAAAGCTTGTCAATCTAGGAACAGACTTTCAAAGATTTATGCGTGCTACAGTAGTTAATATTTATTAATCAATTCATCAGTTCAACAGAATCGAAGGCACTAGAAAATGTTGGAAGGATAGAGCAGAGATAAACTGGTATACACCATGCTGTAACTACATCACACTCAGCTTTTAAAGAACAAAAACAGGTTTAAAGAGAAATGTTTCAGCAGACTAATGAGTCACAGGCTGCAGTTCTAGACTATAGCACGGATTTAAAGGACAGTAGGTGACCTTAAGATTCTTTACTGCTTCTTCTATCCCACAGCCTTTTTCACATTGTAAGAGATTTTACCTTTAGGAACCAATTCAATGACAGTGCCTGGAGACTTCCAGTTCACTTCGTCTTCACTTAAATCGGGGTCGGGTGGGTGATGGCTGTTATACACATTAGACTGGGCGAACCCTCTGAATGCTTCTTGGAAGTCAGCAGAAGGGAAGGACTTTTAAAGGCTGAGAGTGACTTGCTGGCACAGACCATAGGACATGGCAGATTTTAAAAGGCTCTGGCTGTGACAGCTGCAATGGCACAGTCATACTGGGAAAAAATGAAAGGAAATTTAAAGGAAGGCAAAGTAACATAAGGCAAGGTAACACAAAATGCCTTTTCTTTATCTACCTCCAGTAACATTTTGAAATGTTGGTTTGACACTTGAATCTCTTGTTTTCTCAGAATTAAAATAAACAAATAAAATAAAATACTACCTCTTAAATTTCTTTGAAATTATGCACAAAACATTTCCCAGAAATACATCTCTCCTTTACTGAGATTTAGAATATATATTCTGGGAAGGTATGTAATTCTGTACTAAGCAGGCTGTGCTTCAGGCTCCTTAGATGTGTTTAATTGGCAAGATGGACAGTGACAAATATAAAAAGCCAAAGGGCTTGATTAATCAGTGCACTGTGTGCCACTGTAGACCACGCAACACTTGCCACATCTGAGAATTTGATTCAGGGCACTGTAATATCTTGACAGAAGATCGGCAGAAAAAAATTATACGGATACTAGAATGCCAATTAAAAGAAATTTCAGTAAGGCCACGCACATGAGAACTTTGTGGTCAAGCTGTCTTACTGCACATCTGTCTTTCATGGTACATTTGTGCTGAATAATATTGAAAAGAAAATTTTCAGCCACCTTTTTTTGGTATTGGGCATTGTAGCACCAGGTCTATTCAAGGGCTTACAGATAGCAATACAAAGTTGGAAATTCTGAATTAATGCAAGCAGCCCATACAGGTAAGAAATGGGGGGAAGAAAGAAATAAGGAAGTTGCACCATGATTTTTTTCCCCGCAAAATAAAGACTTGTTTAGATTTTGTTATATATAGAGCATACAGCATGTTGCATAATCAAGTGTGGGATTGGGGACAAGGCATGCATGACATCATCTCATGTCTGTGTGACATTGCTAGTGTTTTGAAGAGCTGATGGTACTTTATCAGATATGCAGCTATGGAAAGTCATGGTTATACAGTGCAAAACACTGAGCTCTGTGAGGGCAAAGCCTGTTACCATGCAATGTTTATCTGTTGCGCTGCAGCAGTGCTTCTGGAACTCCATGTGGTGCTGGAGAAGCAGCAGCACAGATTTTAAACACCTCTTTCCTGAGCATTATAAAAACTAAAGCGTATCTGTCAGTGGCTGTAGCTGTGGAGCAGCCAGTGCAATATACTAGGAGATATTAAGAACTGTCAGACTTCTAATCTGTAAAGCTGATGAACTGTATAAGGCGTGATATTAAAAGGAGAGCTCTCTCCCAGTCTTTCTCAGCTGATATAAAATCTCATTTTGTCAGAGGGTTAAGTACAAGGATCAAATTAATCTCCCAGTAATTAACGGTACCTGTGTTCTCCAAAGCATCTGGATAGTAAACCCTCATTATATAAAAAGATAACTGTATGTCTCTTCCACAGTGAAGTTAGTAGTAAAATTGTCAGGGCTTCCCCAAAGCCAGGGATATCAAGTCCCAACAGAAACTGCAGGCAGGCTCTAAGCCTGCAGCACCCTTAAAGGCCTGTCCCAATGCTTCACAAACAATTTGAGTCCCTTTTTTCTGCAATTCTCCAGTTCTCTGAGTAGTCCAATGAGTTAACTCTAAAAATACCTCTTTCCTTTGCACGTTATGAAAAAAACTACAGAAGTTGTACTTCTAAATAGTTTCAAATTAAGATAGGTTGCCCTTAGTCCAAGCAAATCTGCTATGAACATAGTTGCTCAGTGTTCAATCTCCCTTGAATATTCCTCTTTTATTATCCTTTACCCAGCTATTTATCCCCTCATACAGACAATAGTAGCTCCAACAGACAGGTAGAGGCCATGAGATTAAATAAAAGTCTCAGTAAGATATATTAATAAATTCAAGATGAAGTGACACACTGGATAGGGATGTAATTTCTGTTATAATAGCACTCTTCTTAATCATTTATGGCTAACTGGTGTTTTCTGATAAGCAGCTCTTGACGTGAATAAAAGCTATTGTTGCATTACTGCCTGGACTTAATTTTTACTGAATTTAATCTATGACAGTAGCTTTATAGGTTTGCAGCTACTGTCATCTCCTTTGCTCATATTATTGTGTTGCTTCTTTCTGTAGAAGAACAAGCTAAACAGATCTGTTCTTCACTGTACATCGGGGAGTTAGTGCCTACTTGAATTCAGATGCCTCTGAGGGGAGCCATTTGGGTATAGCAGAACAACATAAATTGCCACAGATTTTCTGTGCCTCAAGTGTGCTCTGTAACCATTGTCAACTCCCACACTCTAACTCATGCTTTTCAACATTTCTACACAGCAACAGATGAAAACTGCAACTCACTTGAAAATTATTTTCTTCAGATAACTCTTCATTATTAGATTGAATCCTTTCTTCCTGCTTCCTGTAAGTTCATTCAGAGTTTTTTGGTTGTCTGCTAATCTTATATGAAGCAGATATCACATATATGTATGTATTCAGCTTTTTGATAATTTAACAATGTAGAAAAAGCTTCAGCTGTGAAATTCTTGTCGAACTATACATAGCACTATATACCAAAGACAATGTTATTTGGTTACTATAATTAAACTGTACATATTATTTTTATGACTACATGCATCCTTCAAACAGCTAATAAAAATATTCCATTCAAAAATTTATAACTTTATTGCTCTTACAATGAAAATTTTTTAAAGATATTCAAGTGTCTGGGTATCTTACGGTGTTATATTGCTACATCAGTCAAAGGACAGCACATTATGTCGCAATGTAGGTGGAGAATAGCTGAGTGATATTCAAAGACATAATGTTGGTTTATGAGAATCAGTTGTTGCTACAAGAGGCCTGTATAAAGAACTATGCAGAATTTACATTATTTGAGGGAAAACCATGAAAAAACAAGCAGTAGCAGTGATTTAAAAATCTTTAGAATAAACCTACAGTGTTAAGTATCCACTAAAATAGAAAGGATTGCACATTCCTGAATATCTAATAATCATACTGAACAACTGTCGTGGGAAAAATACAAGACACACTAAAACCGTGCCCAGATTGCTGAAGACAGAAATCTCATGACTGAACTTATTATCTGGAGTAAGTGCTGTGGTACAAGAAACTTCCACTGAGCTCCATTCAAAAGTGAAGATTATCTGCTGACTAGTAGCAGCTGGAAAAGAAATATTTTTTTGAGTTCTTTATCACCACCTTTAAAAAGAATTGAATGATCATTTGCAATGTTTTCTTGTTGAAGGAAGTTCTAAAAGGGAAGAATCTGTGGGTATAGAAATTGTGCTGCTAAAGTAGGAAGTGCTATAATGCAATGCTGTGCCTCATATTTGGATGTCTTAGGTGATAGCAACATGGAATAATACATATTGTCCTGGAAGAAAAATTCCATCTGTAGTAATTTGATGGAAATGATCCAAACACCTGCTAAAGATTTGTTTGAAGAATATTTACTAGCTGAATAGTTCATGTAATTTTCAGTTAATCTAAGCAGCAGTTTATGGTATGCTGAAGACAGATGATATTGTTGGCAGAAAAAAAAAAACCAAACAACAAAGCTAAACCGAAAAAGAAATTAGAAAAAAAAATCCTGATCATTTTCAATCTATATTAAAAGTCCTTGAAAACACAAAAGCCTTATTTTATTGCTTATGAAAGAAATAGTCCTGATTTTCATGTAGTGGTTTTCCACGGGAGTCAGTAAGAGATTAAGAACAGCCTTTCAGTTAATCAGTTAATCAGAATCAATTAATCAGTTAATAAGAACATCCTTAAGAACAAAGCAGAACCACTTTGCCAAAGATGGCAAAACCCAAAAAGCAACCTATTCAGAATTGTATTTTGTGGTTTTGGGTTTTTATTCTGTCCTTCAAGAAAGCTTTTTATTAACAGAAAATAAATTGAGGACAATCATTTCTCTCTTACAGAAAGTGGATGCAATTATTCCAAGAGAAAAGAATAGCTCTATAAGATTCAGAGAGCAATTTTGCTGATAATAAGCAAACAAATGGGATAAAGAGGCAATGGAAGTCCTAAGCAATTTCTGCAAATATTTTTAGACAAATTGGCGTCAAACAAAACCAAAACCATCCCCAGGAATTTTTCTGCAAATTATTTTCTTCAGAAAGTTTTCAAAAAAATAAGTCCTTGACACATGCAATTCTGGTGAACTAGTCAAAATCATTAATCTGAAAATTATTAGCATGTCTAACCTTTCAGTTACAAGAAGTACATCTAAAAATAAAAAAATAACTAACCTAAGCTACTTTAAAAGTGAAATGTAGAAATTTTGCAAATGCAGTTGCCTGAATTTTGTGCTATGCCAAATAATACTGAATAATCATTTGCTTTACTTTAAAAAGTTGAAGAAAAAGGTGAATTACTCTTCCTGACAGGTGTCTTAGGTAGCTGAATTATTATATTTTTTTATTTTTTTATAAAGTTACTACGTTACTTGGACAATCTTTTGAAAAAAAAAATCAGTTAAGCACAAATGACAACATAACAAAGTTGCTCTTATAAGAGAAAAAAAAAATGAGTTGAAGAAATTTTCAAGTAATATGGTGCGAAAAAAATCAGTATCAAGAAGTTCTGAATATGAAAAAAAAAAATCAGAATGGCTGAAATTTGGTTTTACTGTAAAGATGCATGTGCAGTTTAGCATCTGAAATATGAGACAACAGTACTAGAAAATGCATATCTTTTCCAGAATCTGACACTAGTAAAAGATTATAAACAATGTTAAACCATAAATTTGTAGTTTTCCTGATATCGAGCAAACAATGCAAAAATCCCTCAAAATCCTGAATGAAACCTTAGCACCAAAAAGACATACCACAGGATGTCCTCTCACAGATGATCAGCAGGGACTCTGGTATAAATAACAAATTTATTCCAAAGAACATTTCTAGAAGTGTATTTTCTGTTTCACATGGACATATTCAAGGTAATGGTATTTCAGAGAAATTCAGCAGTTTGCCAGTTTGGACCTTTATGCAAAATCCAAATCTGACTTCACAGTTCTCCAGGCAGCAAAAATGTCTGAATTTGAAAAGAAGAGTTTTAGGAAAGTAATGGGAATATTTTCTTGTTTTGGTTGGATGCAAAAATGGATGCAGAGATCTCCAGCTATTCTCCAGATGACAGTAAGTGATGGAAAAAGGAAAGAATCCTGACTCTTTCTCACAATTTTCAGCTTAAAAATGCATGTGTACGGTGCAGTGAAAAACACGCTTTACCCTTCAGAATTGCTACAACCTGCTAGAGTCTCCTTCCTCTGAGAAACAAGAACAGAGAAGGATCTCCTGGGGCTGCAGATGAGATGAGTATGTTTTAATTGTTCCTTATATAGGACATAGATAGAAACACCAGCACCATTTTCATGAAAGGTTACTTTAGGTCTGTCATTCAATTAATACAAAATAATTCCGGAATTTTTGGGGTTTGTTTGTTGGGGCTTTTTTGGGTTTTGTTGGGGTTTTTTGGTATTTGTTTTTTGGGTTTTTGGAGGAGGATTTTTTTAATCAGTTTTTTGTTTTGTTTTGGTTGGTTGGTTTTGGGCATTTGGGGTTTTTTTGTTGTTTGTTTGCTTTGGTTTTGGGGGTTTTTGGTAGTGTTTTTCTTTTTGTTTGTTTGTTTGTTTCTGGTTTTGTTTTTTTTTTTAAGGAATGGTTCATTGGATTGATATACAGGAGGTTTGGCTTGTGCCTTTCATGCTGCAGCCCTTCCTGCCCCTTAGCTTGCAATTTAAACCAGAATAAAGGGTAGTAAAAATGAGACAAAAAGAAGAAAGGCAAAAAAAAAAGGTCTCCATTGCAACTTAAACAACTGCAACAATAAGTTGGTTTTATGCTCTTGCTATGATTAGGAGTCAGTAAATATTTTTTTAAAAGGACAGTATTTAATTTCTTTTCCTTCCCTTTATTTCTCATTCTCTCTCTCTCTCTTTGTGTCTTTGTCTCTCCCTCCCAGAATAAGTAGGAGAATGCTGGTAGGGAAAGGAGCACTGCAAATCCCAAGGTATAAATAGCTCTGCCTGAGCCTAACAATAACTCTGCTGCCACTGACACAGAGCAGAGCAAAGGCAAGAAAATACTGTAACAGTATTTGTCATGCTTGTCAGGGGGAAGACTTTCCTACCTAAAATATTGTGAGCAGAAATGTGTATCAGATGATTAGGTCAATTTTCTTGAGCTTGATATAAACCATTTCATGGTGTCTGTTCGTGCTAGAAATGCTCTCCTCTCCTTTGACAGTCATGTTATTTCACACTTATCAAATAATATGTCCATAACTGTGTCACCCAAATTCAACTGCAGCTGCTCTGATATGAGGATCAAGATAGCAAATTAAAATTCTTAATGAGATAGTTTAGGTAAAAGTCACTTGACGCTTGTTTTGCTTCCTCCAGTGCTGTGGTTGAAACACTGAACACAAAGAAGGGATTTGGGAGCTGATTTGAGATTTTTGGAAGTTTTTCTTGATTGTGGTGCCTCCATGACATGGGGAAGATCAGGTACAGAAAGGGAAAAAAAGCAAAGAGGCAAACACAGAGGGAAGATGATGCACATACAAGAAGTCAGGAAGCAGGGAAACAAAATATCTTCCCATAATCAACTAGACGGAAAGGTTACAGTGGACTTCAGCAAGAAACATTAATAAGTGATTCAGATGTTTAATGCAGAGCAAAAAGATGTTTCTTCTTGATATAATCAAAAAGAAAATCAGGAGTAAAGAAATCATAAAGATCTTAAAAAAACCATCATCATCAACAGCAACAAAAAAGACCCAACTCCAAATCCACTTCTAAAACAAGAGGTTTCTCTAGAGAGAACAGTGAAAGTGAAGGAACTCGTGAAACTGAAAAACAAAAGGCAAATGACAGGAACACCCTCATGGGGGTCAGAGCTCATTACAGTTTCTGCAGTTGGAGAAGGGAAAGATTCACACAAGGGTTTAATCAATTAAGAGGATCAAAAGGGGATTCATTATCAGTGAGATTTAGAAGCTCAGAAATAAGGAGGGAAAGGGGAAGAAACAGGAAAAGGATGGAAACACTGTAAAAGGACACAGTTCAGAGGAGAGAAAGGGGCTGCTCTCTGTCCAACAAAAACGTGCTGTAAGTAAAGTGAAGACTCATGAGTTATTACTGAAGGAAAAGTGAATTTTCTCCCATGACCTACATATTATGAATCAGATACTTGATGTTATTTAAGTCCTTCAGTGGAGAACAAACACTAATCCATATCATGCTGACACTTCAATGGTTTTCATGCATGGCAACTCTCAAATCCAGAAAAGTGATCTGCAGCATTTGTCTTCTACAGTTGAGGAAATCTCAAGAAACCACTTTGCTGTAAATTGTAACTTGCAAATGTCTAAATATCGGTAAAAGACATGTCTATATATCTATGGAAACTTGTTACTTGTTGCTACAAGTTTTTGTGCAATTTCTTTGATAGATTACTTTGCCACTGTAGGCTGCTATTAAGACAAAGTCTGGTGAAAAGGAATGAGGTTTAATGAGACTTAACAAAGTTTTTTTAAGTGATTTTGTGGAGGGACATCTATGCCTCCACAATAAAAGCTGCTTCATCACCAACAACACCTCAAAGAAAGAGTAAAAAGATTCTCAGAGAGCTGATAGCTAACAGACAATGTAAATGACTGTTTTAGTCTTGTGTTAAAAGGAAAATTGAACAAGCAGAGTGGTGCTTTCTTAATTAGATTTTAAAGATACTTATGACAGTGCAACTCAAATCAGGATCTGCATTTTAATATTTTTCTGACCATTCTTGTCAGTTCTTTCATGACATCTCTCTGCATGGATAAAATGCTGCTTTGTGCTCCAAATATAATTCACTCTTTGCATTTTATTGCACATTCTAATGGCTATCTTATTTATCTATATTTGTAGACAGGCCCTTTTTTGAACTTCTGGTGATTTAAAAGAAAAAATTACACGAAATAAATTCTGAGTCTAAAATTACCAGTCAGCTTCAAAAGACTCCCACAGTGTTATTCCTGTCATTTAGCACAATAATACTATTTTTCAGACTGTGGAAAAGGTAGCAAGGCATCTCCAATTTTAAATTCATGTTACTAAATAGGAATTATTGCTCATCACTTTGCTGCTACTTAATATGCAATCTGACAATCTGGTCATCTCACCTAATTTTGGATCACTGCAACCAATGTGCAGGTCTTAATGTAAGTTAGTTACCAGCCTATACTTATCTGCTTCTTAATTTTGTTAGAGGTGTTTAGGGTGAGAAGAGCTGCTTGTTTCTCTTTTGAGGAGAGCAATTTGCTCAGGTTAGCTCAGGTGTAGGTGTCTACACTGTAGACATGTACATCTTGTCATCACCACCCTCACAGTTTGCTGAAAAACCAAGGTGTTAAGAGTCTTGAGGTCACCAAAAAGCCTCACTGGCCTTGCCCAGCCCTCGGGCAGACCCTCTTCCATGTATCCTGTCCATGGACCAGGATTCCCATTTCAGCTCAGCCTAAGGCCATCAGTCCCTGCCTGAGTGGTGCAGCAGTGGCCAGCTCCCAGCCCTGTCTCTGGATGGCCCTAGGCTATAGCCCTTCTTCCACCTCTGTCTGTGCTCTTACATCCTCCTGCTCCTGATGGGACTCCCTGGGTGGACCTTGAACCTGCCTCACCACTTTTCCAGGACTGGGGCTATTGTGGAGCCTGTTACCAGCACCCAGCTCCGCTCATTCTGCTCAGGTACTGGAAGACATTCATTGCTCTATCAGTAAAGCCACTGACAGTGCGGGGGCCACTCACTGTTGGAGTCACCTTCAGGATGAAGGTAGAAAGCTGAACTTGTCTTTCCAGTATTCTCTAGTCTACCCTCAATTTTGTTTTTAAGATTAAATACCTATCTACACAGTGCTGCTGCTTATGAAAGGTCCAACAGTGTTTATCCACAGGGTGTTAAAATTTCCTCCTCTCAAGTACATGTAAAACCCACATATTTCCCTGACATGGCCAGAAAATAGAGAGGTTTGCCTTCCTTGTTCATATATGTTGCTTTTGCATACTTTTTAAAATGTCTTAACTTATTCTTAATCATCATACAATGACCTTTGAAATATAGTCACTAACTACAGTACACCTCCATCAACCCTGCCCACATGATGCTGTATCTTGCCCATATAAATGCAGTTTCCTCTGTTCCAGTTGTAGAAAATAAGAACAAAATCTCATTTCAGGTATTTGAAGTGAATTTTCGTTTTGTCATCCAATTCATCCCCCTGCACTGCACAATTGTTCCCCACAATGTATTTTCTAAGAGCTCTCTTGATGTATGGTGTCTTCTATTGTAACTTTTGTGATACTATCATTCATTTCCTTTATTGCAGACGACAAAGACATTTTATTGGCATGCTCTTTTCACTTAGTGTTTTATCTACTAACTTTTTCAAATACAAATCCTTCACAAACTTTTTCTGGAGTTTAAATAAGGATTTTGGTGTCGATGACTGTCTCACAGTTAATTTGGTTTGCCCCATCCCTCAATTGCCTGTTGCACTGTCTATTCTAAATTCCATTTCTACACATTTTGTAGAGTTGTGATTCACTGAAGTGAGTGTTAAAATCCCTGTGAATTTACTGATGATATACTCTTATTTGCCTTCAGTTCAACAAAGTATTTCTACATTAGCTTAAGAATACAAATAATAATCCCATGCTTAAATTTAGCAAAGTACAATGTATTCTATGACACAAGCTGCTGTGTGCTTGTTTAAGCAAGGATCTACATATGCTGCTCAACTTCCATCAAATCTCCTACTTCAAACTATTTGACCAAAAACAATGAGTAAATTAATTTTTGGCCATCTGTGTTATTGCTTCATAAAACAGTTAATAAAAACTGTTTTCTTTCTTTGCAACATTGATATATCTTAATGGATATACTCTGAGGAATTTATTTAATGTTGTCTCAAGGTCTATAGGAAGAAGAAACCTGAATCAAGTTTTACCAAGCCCAAGTGTCCTGTTCACTAGACAACTCTACCATGTAGCAAAATCAGCGTTCAGCATTCACGTTACCGCCCTGAAGATTAAACTCACGCCTGCTTAGCAACATCCTCTACCTCCTAATATAAATTCCTCAGGTACTCAATGTCTCGGTGGTAAAATCTTGTTGCTTTTTCTTCTTTTGGCATATACATGTATATGTATACGTGGCATACTACTTAATATTTCTGGGTAAGTTCAGCTGGTTTTGAGCTATGTGATACATGGACCTGGGTGCAGTATTTGAACAAAGCCCTTCCCAGCTCTTGGGCCTTCTGGAGAGATTCACCAGCATAGGATAGCCCTACACAAAGCCCAAAGTGCTCCACTGAGATGAAATCAGCTATAGAGTGAGTTCATCTCAAACTAGAAGAATGCAGCAATGGAGCTTGGGAGCTCCAGCCATTGTCCCTCATTCTCTGTGCTATATTTTCTTGGAGATTTTTGTGTGAAAAGACAAAAGTGCGAGAACTTCAGGCAGTGTTTAATATCTCTCCCAGAAATGTCTTTAAACCTTTATCCATTCATTTTTATGGGTCACAATGGGCAAGGGGTTTTGATGACATGTGAGTGGCAAAAGGAATACTGGAGGGGGTTGTTCCCTCCAGTTTCTGGAGCACAGAAGAAGGGTAGGTAGACCACTGCTATGAATGAGGTGGTAGAGACAGTGCTTGTTCCCTTTGGCTTGATCTTTTATTTTTAACTAACTATACAATTCAATTGAATAATTCTAACATGCCTCAAAGTATCTTTGAAGAGGGCACTTGTCTCATAAACTTAATGCAATACATTATTATTTATTGTGGCACTATGAGGTCCAAGATATGTTAAGCAAGACAATTACAAAGATAAGCTAAACAAAGAAAGCTTTATCCTTGAGCATGGAATTCGACATCTTTTTGTTGGTCTAAGAGTATACTGCTATATATTATGGTTTTCTTTAAGGGCTCTAACTCTTTATTTTAAGAAGTGATATAAATAAATAGAATATAAAACTGTTTGCAGTCTGAAGTCATTCAGTTACACATTGTACTTTCTCAGAACTACTGAAAGTCCTTTTGGCAGTACATGACAGATATAAATTTTATATATGCCCTCCCTCCTCACTGCAGTTAAGAGTGATGACAGGATATTGTGAAATAGAAACATCTGCATACTGGTAGCTGTATTTGGACTGTTGAATCTTACATTAAATTTTTAATTCATAGTTCTGGAAACAGCCTCCATCTCTCAATTTTAGCTGATTTCTTTGTCGAAATACTCCTCCTATGACAATAGTAATGGCAACAGGAAACACCAGGAGATGTTTTTCTATTGCATTCACTACCATGGCCCCTTCTATGCATTTTTATGTTATTCTTCACAAGGCAAATAACCTTACGCAAATTCCTCATCCATTGCAATGGAAAAGAAAATGGATTACATGAATGAATTTCATCTGTAAACCAGGTTTGGTTTAGCATTCAGCAGTGGTTTGCAGTAATCCTTGCTTCATACTACACTGTAGTGCACACTGACAGATGTTTACCTCAATTTCATCTTGTGATTAATTAAAACATGCTTTCTCTTACATTTCCAAAGAAGTCTCTAACTAGCTGCCATTCACCCTGAACACGTCTAAGCTGAAACTCTCTCTTAAACTCTTTGCTGATACCCTGTGGGAATTCCCAACGGAAGTCTTGGCACTTAGACTCTGTACACATAAAAATGAACCTGAAATTCAGTTAAGATTAGAGAATAGGAAATCTTCCAACCAAAGTGCATTCAAACAGTAGTCAGACCAGGCAGACAGACCTGCTAAACAATTTTCCTGTCATCCAGATCTTCACCCTCACTTTGAAAGCTTTGCCTGTCCTGCTGCATCTCATAAGTCTGCCTAGTTTAAACTTCGGGACTTTGGACCACTACTCACCTATCAAACATAAAAAGATCAAGAAGTTAAGTATAAAAAAGGTTATTTGCTTCCACAGCTAGCTCCTCAAGAACAGATCAAAATTTACAGGAGGTATAAGTTGCCCATATACAGACATATTACACAGCTGTACAGTTGTCCAAGAACGCAGATGGCTGAAGACTTCCGGAAGGTTCTACCCTACAGGCCTGAGACACATTGTGTCCTCACACACCTTTAGCAACTATGTAGCAACTGAAATACAAATCTAACAATGCAGTGTGGTAAAAAATATATCTGAGGTCAATTTGGTCCACTAAGTGAACAAATTGCTTGAAATTGGTTAGAAGAGACCAAGTATAATAATCATAGGAACTGTTCCTATGTGTCCAGCCAGAGAATGCATTGACAGGCTCAGCCAAGCTCTGAGGCTCACATGTTAATGAGGTAGAAACCTGTTTCTGACTCTTCTGTGCCATGGCAATAACACAGATTTATCAAGCTTGACATGTAGACATTGTCCTTGTAATCATTTGCTAACATCTTAGTTTGAAAAATCGCCACTAATGGAATAATCCTTTGCAACATTCAAATAATTTATCCTTAATTTTCTTGAATAAGAGATAAAAAATCTATAACTTTTACACATTTAAGCTGTGTTAAAGAGAGTAACATTGATTTTTCCATATTTTCTATCTTCCAAATAAAAACACTTCTCATGGATTAAATGCTTTGAAAGATACATACTCAAAAATATTTTCTGAAATACAAGTGGCTCATTTACTTTTTTCAGTTCCACCTGCTAATTGCTAAACATTCAAATACATTTCTCAGAAATGAGTTCAGGGTTGTTGTTTTGGTTTGGCTTCATTTGGTTAATTTTTTTCTAAAAATCAGTATGTCATCACTATTTAAAAGTACTGGTAGACATTAAACACTTCCTACCTGGAGACGTCAAGTGTTTTGGCATATAAAAGGGGAAAAAAAGAGTCCTTTTAATAATGATCAGGAGGTAGAGCCTTTGTATAATCTATTTAGTATCATGTTCTCAAATCCAGTTAAACAACTTCTCAGCACCTTTTCCTTGATTATTACAGCCTCTCTGTAAACATCAGTATGGTTTTCTAAGCCAGTCTTCTGTGGCCTCAACACAGTCCTGGTGTTTGGAGCTACCCGGCATTCTTGAGATCACCAGAACTTCCTAAATGACCCAACAGCTCTACTAGAGCAGAGCTGAAAGAACTGAAGCATATGAACAAACAACATGTATTCTTGTACAATTTTTTGCAATTCCCAGTTGCTTTTCTATCCACTGACTGATTATGTTTCCATTGGTCATGAAACTGAACTGAGACATTTGTGTTCTCTACTTACCCTTGAGCTAAGATAAGCTTATTAATGCACTTTGCAAGATTTTCAGGATAAACCTGAAAACTGCCAAAGTATGATATTCAATAGAATACATTTAATTCTAAGAAAAGCTAGTATTTTTTGCTAATATTGATAAATTTGAATATCATAATCCAAATATTTCAAGCATCATAATCCACTTTTCATTATGGATTTCATTTTATTATAATCCCTATTTCAAGTCACTTAATGTATTTTCTGCCACTAAAGAATGCATCAGATTACTAATACTTTTCTTATGCAAAAGGGAATTATTCTCTATAAAATTAGAGAATGAAAATCAAAATAATGTATGAAGTCTTAAAGCTTTCCTTCAAAGTTTAAAAGTGACCATTGCAAACGGGACTCAAAAAAATTCTACATGCCTTCTGTATCTGTTTCGAAAAAAATTGAGCTGTATTAACCCTCAGTTTCAGCATGACATAATAGCTACATTTTTTGCTCTCCCTCATTTGCTTGATTCTACCTTTGGTCTTCTTATGCTGATCAGCTCTGTTAGCATAAAATCTTCCAAGTGATATTTAGGTTTTTCAGCAAATTTCAAGCTTTAGGGCCAAAACTTCCCTCTCACAGCATAATTCAAATAATCTCCACTTCTGTGAAACATTTATTTCTCCCCATACTTGCACATAAGATCATGCCTTCACAGCATACATACAAATAATCCTCACTGATGAAACTGATTTCCTCTGGAAAAAAAAGATACATTTTGTTTAATATCTAGCTTTCTTATAAGTTGCTTTTCGAAAACTGACCTGAATGCTCAAGAGCTAGAGTTGTTTCTGAATCATAAAGGTATATGGTCTTAGAGCCTCTGGCTACAGCTGAAAATTGGTTTTAGTAACAATTGCATTGTTTTTCAGAGTCAAAAAAAACATTATCAACTAAAAATACTACAAGCAATCCACCATTCAGTATTATCGATCTATCAGTATCATTCTCTATGGGTGAAAGCCATAACTTTAAACTTGTATATAATATTTATGAATAAAAATTATGTTTGAGTATTAGACTTTGAGAAACCAAACAATAAAACTATGAAATCTTACAGAGCACCTGATGCAGATATATGTATTAAAAAGGAATTGTTTCTGCTTCTGCTTTAGGTATGCTGCATAAAACAGAGAGGCATATGCAACAGTACAGCAAGTTCCATTTTTATATCAATGCCTTAAAACACACAGTCTACATAGAGTAGACAGAAATTGCTTTTTCCCGTAATACAGCTTAACCGTATCTGAGACAAAAAGGTATCAGCTGATCAAAACCAAACAGCAGCATAGTTGCAACAAACCCCCATCTGGAAGACTGAAGTTTGGGATAATTTGAGAAATTAAGAAGTACAGAAAATGCATGGAAGTGCCTCCATGACCAGCTGTGGGAGAAAGTGGACCTAGACCCTGATGGGACTAAAAGATTTGTAGTTGTAAGACACTGTGGTCATGAACTAATGAGTCCCAATTTTAATGTTTCCCAGAGCATCCTAGAATTAGAGAAAAGTCGATTCAAAAGAAATTCCAGAGTTTTGAGACACCATTTTCAGTGAATAAGTAATTCTTCACTCAGGTAGATTTATTAAGTCACAATTTCTTGTCTAATATTTCAGTCTTGTACTTTCGTAGTGCAAAAGTCAAAATCTTCATGAAACCATTTATACCTTTCTATTCTCCCTCTCTAATTAACTTCGTGCATATGTATCATGGCATTGTTTTAGCAGCTCCACCAAATGATCAGTGCTGGCTTTTGGAAGATAAAGTATAGGGTAAGGGAACTTTGTCTGTTTTTTAAAAAAAAAGGGTGAATCAACCAAAACCTTCCAAAATTTCAATTCTGCAAAAAAGAGCTAGAGTAGAAATTTCAGACTGGAATCATCAACAGCAGAGTAGATCTGTTTTTGAGCCCAAACAATAAAGCTTCACTGGCTAAGTAGTTTTGCTGTCAAGGATATGAACTAATGCTAAGGTAACTATAAGCTTTTAGGACTGAGATTCAGTCTCCATTTGTCACCAAACAGGACCCTACAGAAAGATAAGAGCTAAACAATGAAAAGCTGCCTGTAAAAAGTCCTATGGCATTGAAGAGAGCCCAGATAATATAATTAAGTTAATCTTGACGATTCTAGGGAGTCTTGAAGACTCTTCTCACTGAGGAAGTGAGATGATTGAGAATTTTGCTTCTATAATATAATACAATTTAAAAATTAATGTCCAACAGACAGGTAACAGTTGTACATGAAAAATGAGCACACACTTGGTAATGACAAAATTATCTTAAGGATGACTAATATTTCTTAATACTAAAAGGGTCACCCTTTCTTTATTGCACTAGTGCTAATTCTAAGTGCTAAATTATCATGATCTTTATTGCAGTTTTATGGTCTTGTTGACTTTTAATGTTGTGACTGAACCATGATTTCTAACTTTCCCTTAGTACTGTGAATGGCAGAAATCTATTTTGCTTTAAAATGTCAGTCTTGAAGAGGGCTGAGTGAGTCTCAGAAGTGTTTGCCTTAGAGTCCCACAACTATAAGATCATAAAATTCTCCTAAATATGAGTGAACTGCATCTAAAGAATTATTTTCAATAAATTTGGGGGGAAAACTTTGAATGAATTTTAAAAATGTGTAGGAACTTATTCTTTACTACTTCACCTAATTTGCATTTCTACTATGAGGTCATTGGAAGAGGTATGATAAAAAACTACTAGTAAAAGAGAGTCTCTTTTCAATTTCAAAAAGCTTTCATATAAATCCACTACAAAATTTCCATGCTAAGAACAACAAAACAAGTAACAAATTCTAGAAAGTTGTTTGATGTTTTGTTGTGGTATTTCCCCCCCCCCACCCCCCACTTTTAGTTTTAGGAAACTATGGGTACCTTAACAAAAGCTACTTGAAAAATACAATGCATTACGTGACCTCTGATATTTTGAGACAACATAAAACGGTCTGAAAGCAACAGAAAGATTATTCTTCATACTGAGATGTGAGCTTTTCTCAGGCTGAGAACAGTTACACTGATCATTGAGTATTTCTGGTTGTGCATTCTGTCCAAAGTAGTGATCAGAACCTAAAGCTAGAAGCAACTGCATGGTATGGAGGTCACATCATCCACAGACGCACACTGGCCTCCACCACAGTATTGCCTGAAATCATTCCATTTTCTCCTACATTTATTTCTTTTGCCTTTCATGGCGGTGTCTTTTCTGGCATACTGAGAAGTAACCTTGCTCTTGTCAGTCAAGTTTCCAGGGAATTTCTCTAATTTTGCTTTATTTTCTAGGAATAAGAGTATAATGTTAGAGGCTGTGGCATACAGAATACTCCATGTGGGTTGTGCATTCATTAACTACTTCCCTTGAAGAACATTGCCCAAGACAACATATGCCATTTGAATCCCATTTTAAAATTAGGATGAATCAGCGCTATGTTCTGAATGTAACATGCAAAATGCTGCAGGCTCAAATCCAACATTGAACTAAAGATATTTTTGGAAGTGAAATGCTCCATATATTGTTATATACCCACTTTTAATGTTACTTGGAATGCTGAAATTAATTTTTTTTAATTTGCAGTACATTTTTACCTATTCTTTTATGTGGTTGTTGTTATTCATATTTGTTTTGACTACTTCTAACTTTATAAATAAATTTAAAAATATCAGATAGTTCTTCTAACTCAGTTACCTTTTTCTACTTAAGTGTTAGCTGTGGAGTATACAGAAAAACTCTGTTGGAATTTTTCTTTTGTACATGTCACAAGTGCATGACAAAATATCTGACAGCAAGCCATTAAAGCCGAAGTTTAAATAACACTGAATTATCTACTTTAAATGCCTTTGCCTTTACATGATCACTGAAACCTGTCAACCTCTCTATGTTCACTAAAAACATTACTAATTTAGGTCAGGAGATTTTGAATTCAATAGACCAGTATGTTATGGTTTCTATTTTTATATGAAGAAAAAGCACTCTGATACAATCACTGAAAGTCTGTGTGTATAATATCAATGTCAAAGGACATTTACCATGGTCTTTCACTGGGGGAATATCCTTCTAAGACAAAGGAATTCCTGCATCAATTTTACTACAAGTAAAGAAAGTCTATTCTTTCTAGCTAGATATCTAAAAATTTTGTGAAAATGGGAAAGCTTTATTCCTTTAAATGTTTATCCTTTCTGTTTTATCCTTTCTCATCCATTATTTTCTGAGAAAAGATATGAGGTTGGTGAGATAAAATTCGATAAAAAAAGAGATGTTCCTTTGTAAGAAAACAAAATGTTTCCTTGACAGCAGTGATAGTCACATGGTAGTATCTGTCCCTTTGAAGATGTTGTGCAAAAGAAGAAAGTTGTGGATCAAGCTCTATTAAATTTACCTATCTATGTTACTGTTAGGCAATGAAAGGAACTATAACTGTTGGCATTCTCAGGGTCAATGTGAGCCTTTACTAATCTGTAACAACATCTTCTTAGTCCTTTGTTCCCTACAGAGAAGGTAAATAAATTGCAAATGGAAAAAGCTCCTCAGGGAAGCAACCAAAAAGAGTAGGAAAGAGTTAGGCAAGGGTATGGGTTCTGCCAATGGGTCTACTGGGTATGACAAGCACATCCCACATCTTACATATGGAGCATTCATTCAATGTATGGCAAAGAACACACTGAAAAAATTCCTGTCCTATCACTAAGAAAGTAATGAAAAAGAGGCTTATGAGGTGTTAAAGAACGAATGATTTGAAATTTTTGTTTATATTCAGAAAGTAGAAGCAATATTAAGAGATCTTTAAAATACCAAATATGTAGAAAAAACTCTAATACTTTCTAATTCAGATGAAACAGAACTGTTCATTTACATTGTGTACATTGGGATTATTGTATTTCTTAGATGCACTAAGAGGATCAAACAAGGAAGGACAGACATTTTCAAACAGAAGGGTATTGGCACCACTTACACTCCCAGATCTCTCATATATACAATTTAATGCATTTCCATTTGCTAGAGACAAACACTAGATTCACCTGCTCTCACGCTGAGAACCCAACAGGAGGAACAACATTTCAAGCTGGTTGTAGAGCATTGTAGAGGTTTCCCAGTTTCTCTTACTTGTCTAAACTCTAACTTCTGTGCTTTCCCTCTCATTATACTACTGTGCTTACAAGCCAGTGTTTTAAGCATATGAATTCATTTTACAGTTTTTAACCATTAATACTGAATGTGATATTACAAAAAATTCAGCTAAGAATGGCACTGTAAATAATGCAAGCCCTCTTAATTAATAAGGTAACCCTTACTGCCCTTTAAGGCAGGCATAACATGGTGAGTTGAGAGCAAAGGACAAGTGCAAGGTATCCCTCATATTTAATTTCTTCAGAAACCTGTCTTATTTTAACTCAATTTCACAAAAAAAATTTTTGCTTGCCCAAATCAGGAGTTGTTACAAAATGACTCTACTAAGGAGATTTTTCATGCTTTGTCCTCTCTTTATTATGATTCCAATGTCTTTCGTCAAACTAAATCTCTTGATTTTTAAGAGGAAACTCTTTAAAAAACCAGAACACTATTCTGCAAATTTATACTATGTATCCAGTCTGAACACTGCAAATCAAAATATTTCTCTCTCCCTCATTTTTTGTTTGTTTTTAATCTGTAACAGCTGAAAATGTAAAAAAGGCAAAATTCATGACTAGGAAGAGCCTATAATCTGTACACATAGAACAAAATATGTCTCATGAAACACTGTTGGATGCTGGAGAACATCGCAACAACCAGGAATCAGAACAGCTATCCATTCTGTGATATTACAGAAAGAATCACTAGCTGGTGAATTTGAAATAATTTCAGTAATTGAGGTAGGTCACGACATTCAAGAAACTCAGTATAAACACTAATTGAAATGTATCTTGTTTGTTAAGTGAGACAAAGTGGGAAATTTCTATATAAAGTTTTTCAGTGAATTTCTACAGGCTTTAAAAGTCATTATATTTCCATGATAAGATAGTTTGGCTCTGCAGTCTAGCCTGCTTCAATTTAATTTGCTGTAGCAAGTGTCCTTTCCTTTTGTTTACTGAATGATATATTCCACTGAATATCTAAATACATTTTGAAATAGAAAATGTGAAGTGCTGCTAGTAAAGTCACTCCAGTATTTATCAGAAATATTGGTATATTTTTGTCAGTAGAATCAAAATACTGTGAAGATCATTATTTCTTTATAATGAAGACTGTATTGCATTATATTTCTCAATGTTTATTACACAGCATTACAATATACTTTCTCCTTATCAAATCAAAATTTTGCACACAATCAGTGCAATCCTAAAGATATAGTAGTTTCATTCAACTGTAGATTTACTCTGTATCTGATTAATTCTCACCTTATAATTAAGTTGTCATAGCAATGCATTTTTAATAGTACTGATTCACATGCCAGTAATGTTCTGGAGACAGCACTCAGTTATGCTAAATTATAACGTTAGCAAATACAAAAGTACTGGTCAACTTGCTCAAGCAGAACATGTGATCATGTTTAAAACAAGCCAAAGCATCATCTGACATATGCCACAGAAAGCAACATAAAATTTTGGGTGGCTCAGCTCAAGAAAGTAAAGGCAGATCCTACATCTGGTTTTTTTTCAATATAAATGCTTAATGATTAAAAAAATTACTTAATGCTTTAAAAACCTAGGTGATTACACCTTACTAGGAAGAAATAAAATGTAGTGGCTTTTTCTAAAGGTGTTGGTTTCATTTATTGGTCCTCTATGGAATACTGTGCAGCTGTGGAGAAAAGGTATTGATAATGGGAAACCACTGTAATTTTTTGACAGTTTAAGCATGTTTTCTTCACTGTATTTTTAACAAATAAATTAAATTACAAATATTTATAAGGTTTCAAAATAACAGGAAATCATCCTTCAAGCACTAGGACTATATATCTTGGCTGTTTCCAAGGCATTTATAGCAAGTTGGACTCAATGATCCTTGTGGGTCCCTTTCAGCTCAGCTTACTCTTTAACTCTGTAACTCTGTGATTCTGTGAAGTGTCAGCATGCACAAGTCTGTGAGAGCAAAATAAAATTGCCTGATATTTCATTCATTTCTTAAATTCAGGATGTGAAGAATTATGTGCATTATTTTCTAGTGCCAGGCAAAATGTAAGTGAATCAAAGTGAGATGAAGATAAAATGGTGCTAGCTTATTTCTGTGGCTGAGAAAGCGGAGGAAAATAGAAAAGAAAAAAAAGAAAAGAGATTATTTTCCTCATGACTCTCTAGAATGCATAAGGCTTGAATTCTGGTGTTTGAGAAGATCATTGCATAGCATACATCCTCTAAATGCTCCTTCAAAGGACTAATGAAGGGGAAAGTGTATTGTGAATGCAATAACTGACCTAACTAATATAACTTAATGAAGATGTGTATTGATTTGGTTATGAGGAACTCTTGCCCTCTAAATATATAAATGCAAAATGGTAATTGTTCCCCGTGAAGCTTCTGACCTTCCCTGAGTGATGTAAGAAACATGCCTGCTTAAGTCAGACTAGAAGTTTGCAAGCAAGGGAAAGATGTGCAACTACTATAAATTTAACATGCACTAAATTTACCTGTTTCATGTATATAACCTAAGTGTCAAAAATTAAACCAAAACAAGGGTGTTGGGACTGAAGCACAGTGGAAATCTTACAACAGCAAAGATAAAGTTAATTAGGGAAATGTGGGGTGATGGAGTTAAAAAGGGACCAAATACCTAAGCAGAATGTTTGCTTCCCTCTCAGTTCTTCGTATACGCATTTTTCTTTAGGATCAAAGCAAATCCTACACTTTGAGCATCTAGAAATAATAGCGGAGTATAGAAGCTGTAGCTAAGATGCAAACTGAGACTTCCCAGAAAATAAATAGAGTAAGAAATCAGATGATATATGCATTAAGGGCATATACACAATATATGTACCATTACTTTGTACTTCAATCAATAAATGCATAAATCACTGTTTCCTTAACAATTGTAAGCTTTCCCTTCTAAGCTGTCGTTGCTTTGCTCTTCAAAAAAGGACATATTTGAAATTAATAGAAATAACAGGTTCGATGAAGGAATGAGCAGTCTAGTTGGATGACTGGGTTCGTCTTAGAAGGGCCCATTAACAGAGCAGTGTAGAGGATGCTAAACATGGCTGAGGTTTCATCCCACACTTTAATGGTTTATTCTGCTGAGCCTCAGGTCTAGCAGGAGGCAGAGATGCTCAGTATTTGGCCTTCTACTTATCTGCAGGCAGAATGTCGTTACAAAATTCCAAAGTAGCTGTAGTCAACCTAGTTAACTATGGAACACAGGTTGAGAGCAACACAAGTCTTTTCTGGTCTAAAAGATCATTTACATTACAAAGAAAGAGAAAAGCATTTCTTGGTGACATTTTTTCCAGTTACCGTATTTTTCTTAGATAAGGAATATAGCTCTTTATACTTAGGATTATTAAGTATCATCTTCTGACAGTCCTCTGTGAATCATGTGCTGTTCACCTGACTACGGTCATTGGCAAGGTGCAACTAAAAGAAGAGAGATTCCATGGTCTTTTCTGGATACTGGAAAAGGCATGTGCTCATGGAGGAATGTCGTGTTTATTTAGGTCATAAAGTGTGCTAGACACGGAACACATGTGGAGTTGTGAATGGTGATCAGTCTACTCCCAAACTATGAAGACGTACGGCCTTGTAACTGATGATCATAGCATGCTGAGGTTAACTGAATGTTGAACCATTTTCCAGCTTTCTAGTCTGTTTTAATGAACATGACCTCATTCACTTTCTTGGATGCACTCCTAGGTTAAGGTATGAACTGTCACTATAGGATACTTGTAATTTCGTTCTTTGCTGCGAGACAAAAGCTCTGAAAATTTTTGAATTAAATGTCTGAAATGATTAATTCTCTGGAAAAAGAGAGAAAAAAAAGAAAAAACCCAAACAAAACCATTGTGTTGTATTTTTGCTTTCTTTGTGTTAATTTTCACATACTAAAATACCATTCAATAGTAGCAGAAAGAGTGACTGTGGATTGACTCTTAGATAAGCTGTAAAGAGTGAGCTGTTGTGGGGGGCTAGAAGACTGTAATACTCTAACTAATAATAGAATGCACTTATAAATTACCACTTGCATCATTTAGAGCTGCTGACATATCAGAAGGAAAACCATACTTGTTTTTCCACATGAGTACCCACAGCAAAGGAGATAGCACCAGGTACCTACAGCTGCAGTGCAAGCATCTTTTATACATCAATAGCACATAGTGGAGAGAAAACCAGGGGTGAACTTCTGGCTGAGTTCAACAAATATATTCACAAATAGGATTGCATTGTCTACGTGCAAAAGGCATTTTTGAAGATCTGAGATTGGACAAGTATGAAGTAAGGTGTGAAGCCCTCACAGAGGACTGGTACATAAGACAGTAGAGAGGAATACCTGGCTATTGCCTACTCTCTTGATAGTATAATCTGACAAGGTAGAATATCAAAAACCCTTTGTGCTTGTTTTGTCTGGAAAAGAGCTAATTTTCTCCACACTAGCTAGTATGGGGCTTTGTTTCAGATTTGTGCTGAAAACAGTATTGATAGTGAGAAGCCAAGGCCCTTCTGCTCTAGCCCCATGCCACCAGTAAGCAGGCTGGGGGCACACAAGGAGGTGGGAGGGGACAGTGCTGGGACAGCTGACCCCAACTGACCCAAGGCATATCCTAGACCAAATGGCAACATGCACAGCATAGAAAGCTGCAGTAAAAAGAAGGAAGCAGGGGGATAATCCAGAGTGATGGTGCTTGTTTTCCCAAGCCACCACTAGGTGTGATGGAGCCCACCTTTCCTGGAGATGGCAAAACAGCTGCCTGCTAATGGGAAATAATGAATGAATTCCTTGTTTTTCTGTCCTGACATGTGTGGCTTTTGCTTTATGTATTAAACTGCCTTCATGTCTACCCATGAGTCTTCTACCCTTCTGTTTCTCTTCCCCATCCCACCAGGTTAGAGTGGCTTTCAGGCTGAGTTGATATCTGGAATTAAATCACAACAACCTTCTGTACAAAAGCCAGCCCACTGTTATGAAAATGTTACTGCCAGGTTTTGAGTGGGCTTTATCATTTTAATGCCTTGGAGAAAGGAAGAATCACACTCTACATTGTTGCTTATCAAGTAAATAGAATAGAATAGTCCCCCATTGTTGCTCCCATTTATTTCCCATCACATTCCTCATCAGTGGATAACAAAGCTGACCCTTTCCTCAGACAAGCGATATATCATCTTGCAAAGGTATATGTTTGAGAACAGCAGCCTGACTGTGCTAAGCTACTTCTCTCATCATGATGCAGAATAATTTCATCCAACACCAGATACAAAATGGTCCTAATGATCTGATTGCTTGGTTCTTCCTTATGATTATTTATCAAATACAAGACATATAGGTACAGTAGTAGTAAATAAATATTATACATAATATTTCCCCTTTTCCTAGTTTAAAGTCCAAGACTGGTAGAGAGTCGCCCTACAGATGACCAAGAAGACAAAGTTTCCTAATACTTTAAGTTTGTATATTAACTATTAAACAAGTCCTTTCCCAAAACACTTAAATAAAAAAATTCTAAGCCGAAGCTTGTCTTGGATCATCACTTTGAAGCTGTAAGACAAGTCATCACTTTCAACATCAACTGAGATAGGACAAATGTGTGTTTAACTTCAATCAGCACAGAGATTTTTACAGAAAGGGAAATATGCTTTGGTTAATGTGGAAGGTGCTCCCAGAAACAGCGAGCTGTTAGTTAGAAAAGAGCAAATCAGTGAGAAATGCTTTTTTGCTTGGTCTATGAAGCAGAATTATGTTGTTCATAAGAAGCATGAAAAAGGACTCTATAATACCGTATTCATTTATTGGATAATTATGACTTTGACTCAGTGATTTTTCTATATTTTGCTATCTGAATAATAAAAATGGCTAGGCTGACATCATACTTGTGCTGTTATTCAGCAAACCATGCTATTACCTGTGCATCTTTAGGACCATGTAAGAGCCAACCTCAACTACTTCATTCTGCCGCACAAACTCTCTTTTAGGAAGGTTTGAAAAAAGGAAACTTTCAGTTACCATAGGTCTCAGTATTTCATTGATATTTACCATTGATGCATAACAACAAAATAATGTCAAAGAGCGAAATGGTGAATAGGCATGTAATAGCAAAGAGAAAAGTGAAAGAGAAGGAAAAAAGCTAGCTATTTTAAACAATTTCTTTGTTACTATAGCCCAAGGCTTCCTCCTGATTCTTCTCAAGCTGCAATAAAAATTATATTAAATATTTAAAATGGGAACAGGCAAGTTTACTTACTGTTTCCTGGATGCCAGCGTACTGCATTTAAATATGCATTACAGTAATGGAAGAGAAATTCATGCTTAGATCGAGTAACTTTTCCTTGAAGTAAGGGCAGCAGATCATGTCCATCAATAATCCTGAGTAAGAAAGCATTTAAAAATCAGAAAAATAACTCACACCTTGCTTTACTGAGAAGATATTATACCTCTGCACATCTGCTGCTTAAAAAAAACAATTAGCCACCTCCAACTGGTCAATTCAGAAAAAAACCTTCAGGTGCTCTTCCCTTTGATTTTTCCATTACCTAAGGAAACAATTTTATATTTTGCCATTATGAATAGTTGTTTCCTCAACTTTTTTTTTCTTTCTTTTTTTTTTTTTTTTTAATGAGAAAGTGAACAGACACAAAGTGAATAAATTGCTACAACACAGTCCTTCACATATACCTGCTGAAGTTTTTGGGAGTAGTCTGGCTAAAGTAACCCTAACTAGAGAAGGTATGCTGAACTGTGCTAGCATCCCTAGAAGTAGTGGTAAGATCTCTGTCTAGCATATTATGTATGCCAGAATTTAAGACAGAAGTTGTCATTTGAAATTTGAAAATTAACTGTTTAAATATGCATTTATCAACTACACACACACTCACAGACACACACATAAATATATATAAATTCTCTAAATACTGCTAGACAATTTTGATCATGCTTTGAAGGAGTCAGTCAATTTACATAACATTTGAGTTATGAAATAAGCAAGGCTTTTTTAACTGTTTCCCTAAACTGAGCCTTTGAACTGCTGACATCAGCTAGCAGGGGAGAAATCCCAATCTGCATTTTTGGCCTGGTATGAATTGCAAATTTTACAATAAGTTTTATAGGAAATGACTTTTTGCTGATATACAGATCAGCAAGCAATTCTTTCTTCAGCATTTTGAGCAACATCCCATAAAAAATTTTCTGAAACTTTTAAAAAGTTTTAAAATATCTAAGTTAATTTTCATTACCTTTACCTACATGACCATTTCATTACCATTACATAAAACCTTTTTCATGCTAGTGTAACTACTAGAAGACAGGTATTAAATTTACTTTTTTAAGCCGCATGCGATGATTAAATTCTTGTCAGCAACTGTATGCAACAAAGCCATTCAGAGTAGTACTTTTCTCAACGGATGGGCAGGAAAACTTCCTGGATTTCCTAAAGCTATCTTGTCTGATAACTGCCTTCTGGGTGAATCCCTGTCTCTGGGGGTCTGTTGAAATGCAATCTTTCCCACTTTTAGTTTTTCATGTTTTCTTGCCTGAGTAACAGACTCTTCTTTTGCAAGCTTGCTCATTAACAGATATGTGTCTATTGAACAGCTTTTGTTCAAAAGCCTATTGATGGGGAAAAGGCATCTCCAGAAAAATGTCTCCACTACTCTAGAAGTACTCTAGCAACTCTAGCTGCTGGATTCAGAGGAATAGAATCAGAGGAATAGAGTTTTCGTTCTGATGACTAATTTCTCTATCTAGGAGCACCTCTTCTGTTCCTTTTTAACCTGCTCCCTCACAGTGACAGAATACTAATTATATTAATTTTTCTTATTTCTCAGGAAGAATTCAGTGGAGCAGTAAGAATTCAGCTGCTGATCAAAAATACTTCAAGCTAGTCCATGACCTAAGATGCAGCAGTACTTATGTCATCAGTCTACACAGAAGAATCAGCCTACAAGTGGAAATTACCCAAGTATATTGGGATTTCTATAAAAGAGATCAAAGAAAACATCCACTTAGCATCCACTCAGGCAGAATGAAAACAAAATGCATAAGATCTGCCACATTAAGAACAATCTGAACTTCTGAGGTTCGACAGAATTACGGCTTGTAGAGCATCTCTCAGGACCAACCTGACTAATTTTTCATGTGTTAGACCTGTCTTGCCCTGCCATTTCCTTCAAACACTCAATGAATAATCATTAGCAGAGTGACTCTGCTCACCACTGGGCTTCCCCATGCAGATTCTTGATGCCTTCTGTTCAAAAGCTGTTTGTGAGTCATACATGTGTTCAAAGCATATGTGTATCAGCAGGTTTCTCCACTGACCGGATACAGCATTTAGGCAGAGGCACCTTGCCACTAAGACTGTGTATCTCTCACAAAGACAAAGCTTGGGGATGTAACAGTGTCAGGAAAGCATCTTATGAATTGTGGAAGTCCAGTGGGTTTTCTTATCAGGCTGCAAAACTCTGTATGGGATTATTCTCACTAACTTGGTACAGGGCAAAAAAAAAAAAAAANAACCAAACCCAAACCAAATGAAAAAGAAAACTACCAAAAAAACCCCAATGAAAAACAAAACCCACCAAAAAAACCAACCAAAAAACCCCAAACTAAAAAACTCAAACAAAACTGTGAGAAAAGCCTAGCTAGCATTTTGATGTGTTTTGTTATATTAAGCAGGTCAAGGCTGAGCTCATGAAGTTTAAAGTAATTTACACTTAAAGTTCCTTTTCCCACCACATGTACTCAGGCAGAACAGAACCGTTTTTTGATATATTCATTTTTGCTTTTAGTAAGTAATTCCAAGTTTGATTCAACAATACACTGCTGTGATGGTATTCTGTTATCTCTTTGGTGCTTGGTGCTTGTTCTGCAAGTTAAGCTATATTTACACACAACATTTCTGTAAAAAAAATTCAGTATGTCAACATGAAAAGAGACAACACAATACTGTAACTATAAAACTAGTTTCTTATTTACATTCTCACCTCTATCGTGATAGATATCACCAGACTCTATAAAACATGACACTTTATCTAAAACAGAGATGACTACAGAGCATACCTGTCAGAGGGTAACTGTGCTCCTGCAAGTTTGACTATGGTAGGAAATATATCCATGTTACTTGTTGGCTCATCAATATAGGCACCAGCCTGTACCACTCCAGGCCAACGGAGCAGACCTGGCACACGAATACCTCCTTCCCAGTTCGTTGATTTTCCACCTGAAAAAATGTTTTTATTTGCTGAGAAATCAATTTCTTCTTAGATAATTCCCCCCCATAAGATTCAATTTCCAAACATTAAACATTCTGTCTAGCTAGAATATCCAGCCTTATGTCAAGCAAGAATATTTGCTTAAGTTTTTTTGGAAAATAGTGTCAAGATCAGATCTCAACAGACTGTCTTCTAGAACACTCTTAAAGGTTTACTCTCATCACTGAGTCAAACTTCTCATAATGAAGTGTGTGACTATTCTAAAACTCAAGAATGAGGTGCATGTACTATTTTTGTTTACATTCTTGTAAGAAATATTATTTTCAAAATACAGGTATAAAGAAAATGTAGATTTAAATTCAGAAAGTATCATTTTAGTGAGACGTAGAACACCTGTCACCTAGCAGAAGAAAATGTACACCCAAAAGTATGCTATCAGTTGTTAATGTTGTTGGGTTGAGATCAGTGTAGATATAAATAGACTGTGCACATCTTTAGACAAGATGACTCTATCCTGACAACAGTCATTAAGTCTTTTAAAGTTTGGTGGGAATTAGGTGTTACCTAGCAGGAAAGATTAATATCCTGACTAAGCTATGGTGCATAGAAAATCCTGTTGAGTGGGAGCTGTTAAATCCAAATGAAAGTTCAAGAAAAGCATAAGGACATAAAATTACAGATATCCTCAAATTAACATACTTTCAGTGAACAGCTATGCCATGGAGATGATTTAGTTCATGAACCAGATCCTAATTCTGTGTACACGACAGCAACTATACGACTGAACAGTATCAACAGACAGAAAACTCTAAGGGTTGATCTATACCATAGATAGCTTTAGGTATGATGCTCCTTTTATTTTTATATGTTTGTCTGATCCTAGTAAGAGTGCTAGTTAGACTGTGTGTTTAAATAAAGTCTTGTCATACTGTTGTCTCCTGTGTAATCTGAAGACAGAGAAATTTCAAGGTAAGTGGTAAATCTGATTCCCACACCTGTTGCAATTCTTAAAACCTAAATACTAGGTTACTTTCACAGCTCTTAGGTTCACAGTACAATTTTCTTGAATCACACAGAAAAGGTCAGAAAAGTTGCATATTACCCAAGCACAAAGGAACACTCCACAAACTCTGATGCCCCACTGTAAGGTACAAAAACCAAAATGGATTCCACAGCAGGGCTATCTCCTCGCTTACGTCTATGAAAAAGTGACTGCTGTTTTCCTTCTAAAAGGCTAATTGGAGCATAATTTTTTTATATCTCTCGAGACTGGGAATAGCAGGGAATCAGGGCAGGAATTACAGGTCATTGCAGAAGACTGTCTTCTATTATCTATCCTTACGTGATGTTCATTTTTATTAGAATTGTGTTCAGTGACTAGAGATGCTTAATGCCATTATACAATTACAAATCCCCAGACATTTATCAACTTTAAAACTCTAGCTGTTAAACTTTGTTCAAGATATCTGCATTCCTTTTTCCTTAAAGAAAAAAAATCAGGTTTTTACTACTGAGGCTTGAAACGTAGCAAACATCTAAATGGCTAATGAAATAAAAAATATCCACAAAACATCACTATTTTGAAACAAAATCTCTTGCTATTTAAAGATCTGGCTCATCAGTTTTATATTTTGCTTGGATTTGACAACACAGAAACAGAGAAAAGACAGCAACCTACCAGTACGTATGCCTTGCAAATTCTAGGCAGCCTAACTTTTTGTCATTTTTGGTCTCTTAAATTCTTCTAAAACTGTTTTAAAAAAAACCTCAAACACACCAAGCTGTATTTTCCTGCTTGGCTATCTATGCTTTCTGAGTAGCTGCACCTTACTGTGTTACATTGAACAATAGCCCACATTCAACTTTCCTGAAAAATCTGCAGGAGCAGGCAAAATACAGACATAACTCTCTGCAGTCATCCACAACATGATGTCAAATTTCCATTTTAACCTCATTTCAAATCTTAGCTAAAAGAATGTATCTTTTTTTTTTCTCCCTCTGGTTCAAATTGACTGCTATTACCTAACTTTGAGACTAGAGCTTTTACAAAGGATGATATATAAAGGGGAACTCTGCAGTAAATCATTATTAACGTTATTAATGATGAATGATGAAAACTATTTTAAATAACTTTCTTAAATCACATGGATTATAACCATATAACCCTTTCCTTCATATATTCTTCTAAAAACAAAGCTTCCAGCCTAAATTTATTCTCTTGAATAGAGAAATACAAAGAAATTATTTATTCTACCCATGTATAGTGTACTTTATGCTACAAATATCAACAATCAAGACTGGTTACTATTGCTCACTTTATAAAATGGTCCAACAACAATTTTTTTCAATGGTAAATTCACTCTATTTTACTGATTTTTAAATTGCTTCATGTACAATTTTTGTTAATTTTCATTCTGAGCTGTTCTTGTCAAGCTGAATAGAATAGACATGGCTCATTTGGACATTTCTCATCTGACCGTTCTTTCAATCAAATGAAATCATCTCTGAGGATACTTTTTCTCAGTCAAAATTACTAGATGGGTTGATTATTTAACAATCTGGATCACTTCAGAGAGAATATAAAAATACAGTGCATTTGAACAAAAGGGTCAACTCCTGCTTTCTTTCAAGTCAAAAGTGAAATGCCAACAAATATCACTAGATATGCCATAGAATGATTCTGGGGGCCAAAGTAATGGTCAGCTTGATTTCTCTGTGGCCTACAGGAAGGAAAAGGTTTCCTAGCAGTTTCAAGAAACCCTGCTGAACTAACTTATCACTGCAGTATATAAACTTGTATAATAGTAATAAATTTTAATAAAATATTAGGTAATTGATTCCCCCATTTCTTGTTTTAGTCTCAAAGACCTGTAGTAGATTTTAAAAAAATCAGGGTCTAAGTCCTCAGGAAACACTGATTATTATTTTTTATGGATATTAATGAATGACTACGATAATACCTATTTCTAAGGCACAAAGCACTTACAATGAATGTTGTTCAAACAGTTTGCCTTCCTCAGTGTTTGGCTCCACTTTCATTAGCAGCAGAAGTCATGACCCACTTTGGCAGCATGACAGCAGCCAAGTGCCTGTATTGTGCTAAGTGCTTCAGAAGTACAAAGACAGACAGTGTTTCTGATGCAGGTCTGAGGTACAGGCAAAATGTACAAATCCAAAAGACAGTAAGATATGTAAGGAGACTCAACAGAAAATCTCACACTTAACAAAGTGGGATAGATGTTAACAAGTGATAGTGAGGGAAAACTTCTAGTGTTTGCAGATGTATCAGTGAAATAGCATAGTGAGAAAAAGTGTGGAGAAATATTTTTATTGCCTTCATTGTTTATTGTGACAAATTATGCATATATAGAGATATATATATTTTATAGCACACTGAAGCTAATTCAAGAAATTACTCACTAAGAAACTAAATAAAAATTACCACAAAATATTTAGATTCAAAATCTCAGGGTACCAAAGAAGAAAATAATGGTGGCCTTTAAATCAATCATCTTATGCTAGTTGTTAAAATAGATAAAATTCTGTTTATTTATTTTACTCACCTAATTCAAAAGTAGAAATCTAAAGTATTTCGAAAAACAAAACTTATTTCTGTTCTTAAAGGGAAGCTATGGTGACTAGCTCAAATGGACATGCCTCAATGAGGCAGCTAGCGATAAAAACACCTAAGAAGTCAGTGCAGGTATCCTGGAAATCATATATACAAGCAATACCTTAATGTTCTATACTTTCAACAGAGAACTATTACAGCACTGAAAAGAAAGTCTGGACAAATTACGTAGAAAGTTTTAAGAAGATACTTCAGTTACACTTAATACTTTCCATATTTCAATCTAAAATTGTTAATATTTATGTATTTGACAAAAACCTTCAGAAAAAGTTACTGGAACATTAATCATGGATTAGGAGACAAAGGGTTGTCATAAATCAAAATCTGACTAACAGCAAGGAAACAAAAGGAGAAAACAAACAGCCTGAGACCCTTTGCAAAAATACCCCGAAATACCCAATAGAAAGATACCTTGATGCTACTCTGTGTTAAGCCCCGTACTATTTCAGTATATTTACTTCATTTTTGAAAGGCAAGTGAGCTGTGGAATTGAAAAATACCCATATGACACAAGTTTCACAGGCTGATCAAATTTAGAATAAAAGATAATGCTCTTTACACCAAGTTGGATGAACAAGAAATGATGTAACTTCAAATTCTTCAAAAATATTTGCAGCAACATGAACATTAGAGAAAAAAATAGCTGAACTGGGGTCAGTGGTCTTAGTTATTAATACTACAACATTCATTGCATACTTTAGAAAAAAGACTCACAAAAAACCTACTGCTTAATGCATATCTGTAATCAGTAAGATAAAAAGACAACAGGCAGCCTATAGGATGAAATGGACAATATTAAAAAGCATGTATATGAACAGGTAGTGATAATTAATGGCAAAATCCAAAAGGCAATACCTGTAAAGTCATTTAAAAAGATACATTGCACAATTAGAAATAATTCACAGAGGAAAATAACAAGAAATTAGGAACAAGCCTCATCAGTTAAAACTTGTAAGAGAGATGGAAGAGGTAATTATTTTCTGAATGAGGTATTAAAGGCAAAGAGGTACCATAAAAGTATACAAAGCAAAGCTAAGCTAGAGAAGACATAAAAACTTTTCCCTCCTTTATCCTATATCAGTGAGGAAATGGTATTGAACTTCAAGATGTTCCATGAAATGTGCAACTGTCCTATATCAAAACAGTAAATGAAAGCACTGTGTTCTCACTGACAAGTGATAGAAGCTATGCTCAGAATTCATAAAAACTCAAAATGAAAATTCATCTTTATATGATAAAAATTTGTATTACTAATGCTAAGAATCTTCGTAGATTCTAAATTGTCAGGATTCACATCTTAAACCAAGGTGATCGTATCTACGATTAGGAGGAGATCTTCTTAGGGATTTTATTTACTACACAGATTCTGATCCTGATAACCAACTGTCCAAAAAAAGGCCACTGGAAAGAGATTTTGATCCATCACTTCAGTATTAATATATAATGTCTTCTGAAAAAGGATACTGCAGAGATAGATCAGAATGTGCATGACAGCAACTGGTTAAACACTTTCTTAGCTCTGCTTTCCAATTTCAAGGGCTATCCAAATTTATGGTGAACTGTTCTGTAGTTAGAATCCAAAGTAATAAAACCTCCAAATAGCAATTTCCCCTTTTTGCATCCAGTCTTGCAGCACTAGCTTAACTCTCCAAACCCCTCTTAAATTTTATTATTGGTGCTTATTTGGCTAGGTATCAAGAGAAATTAGTGAGTTAAACTTGTAGAGATCTGCTAAGAGGCTTTGATTTTAGGGCAGAGTCAATTATTGCTGAGCACACTGCTCCACTCTGACAAGAGGGTTAAGTGGCTTGATTCATATTTGCATTCATGGCAGCACTCAGATAAAGAAAGATGAGTAGTGGAGGTTGATTAGCAGAGATGGGGGAAAGGACATGTATGTCTCCCAGTTTTTTAAACCACACACCAGAGGAAGCAAATTCTTATTGTGTGCACACGTGAGCGCAAGGAGCATAAAGATTGTCCTTTTGCATTTTTAGGCACATTGCTGTATCAGTGCCTGAGACTCAGGGCTTCTCAGGTCTGGTTCTCATTAACTCTGCCAGAGATGTACAGACACATTTCATCACACATGACTTTTAATATGAATAAATTCCCATGCATGAAAATTGCTAGTTATGCAATTAATTGATCGTTCCCACTTCAGTCCTTTTGAAAATGATGTCTAATATACCTGCTAAATTAGGGACTGATTTGGAGATGGAAGGAGTGAAAGTTAAAGCAGAATTCATTGTATTTTAAAATGTTAAGAATATATTCAACTAATTGCATGGGTGTTTTAATTTCTTTTTATTTTATTAAGAATGTGTCTCATCAAATAATTATTTTGTTTCTCACACTGTGATTTTTTTCTCACCCATTGTACATTACGACATTTGCCAGCACAGCACAGGTGGTAACTGCAAATCCCACTTTTTTTTTTTTTTTTAATAAAGAACCCCCATTACTATCAAACTAAACCTATCAATCAGATTCTTTTATTAATCCAGGTAAGATATATTTCAAGTTTTTCTCTGCACTGTAAGTATGAATATAAAATTGTGCAAGGCTTGAGAGAAAATACTCCATTCAATCAAAGTTCCTCAAGAAGACAAATTCTCAAGTGTATTTTTTTCTTCCTTATCATTTATCCTGTACCTTATGTCTGGCA
Organism: Origma solitaria; assembly: GCA_013397895.1. Taxonomy (NCBI): domain Eukaryota; kingdom Metazoa; phylum Chordata; class Aves; order Passeriformes; family Acanthizidae; genus Origma; species Origma solitaria. Next base: position 157,605 of record VZRL01001508.1, read on the forward strand.
CTCTAGAAGGCAAATATTTTTTAGAGCTTCTAAAACACCTCAGGCTGTGCCTACAGCTACAGATATGTAACCATATGGTTCCTTAATTAGTTAAATCACTACGCAAGGCCTATATGCTAACATTCAAGACACATTTCACTCTGCCCAAGGGGATCCATCTGATAGACTGACCTCATGATTTTGGCATTCCTTGTTTTTCTTGTGTAGCATTTCCTTTGCAGTTCTCTTAAAATATAAGGGTCATTTCTCAGACAGATACCTACTAACTAAAAACTGTGGGGTTTTTTTGCTTGAAACCTCACTGTACAGTTATTGCTTACTCTATACGCACATCTTTTTTCCTTTTTGAAGTTTTGCAGATTATACAAATCTGGCAAGAATGGAAGGTTGTGTTACCATCCAAAGGGGCCCTGATAGGCTTGGAGAAATGGGCCAAAAGGAACCTCATGAAGTTCAGCAAAAGAAATACAAAGTCCTGCATCTTCACAGCAGTAACCTCTAGCAAAGCAAAGTCCTGGGGATAACTGGCTGGAAAGCAGCTCTGCAGAGAAGAACTGGAGGGTCCTAACGAGCAAGCAGCTGAAGATGGGCCAACAATGTGCCCTTCTGGCAGGGAAGGACAACATCATTCTGAGCTGCATCAGGAAGAATGCTTCCAGCAAGTCTTGTCCTCTGCTCAGCACTGGTAAGGCATACCTGGAGCACTGGGTCGAAGTGCAGAACTCCCCAGTACAAGGGACATGGACAGGGTGGAATGACTTCAAAGGAAGGTGATGAATGATTAAGTAGCTGAAGCAATCAATATATGAGGAGAGGCTGAGAGAGATGTTCAGCCTGGAGAAAAAAATGCTTAGTGGGATCTTATCCATCTTTAGGGATACATGGATTTACCGGAGTAAAGAGGGAGCCAGACTCTTGTCAGTAGGGGCCACCAACAGGACAAGAGGCAATGGGCACAAACTAGGGCACAGAAAACTCCATTTAAACATAAGAAAAAGTTTTTTATATGGCCAAATACTAGAGAAAATTGCCCAAGGAGACTATGAAGTTTCCATCACTGGAGATTTTCATAACTTGACAGGATACAATCCTGAGCAATGTGCTACAGCTGACCCTGCTCTGCAGGGACTGGAACTGCAGGCCTTGGGAGATGCCTTCCAGGCTCAACTACTATGAGATTTTGTAGTTCTCTGATACTATACTAAAAAAAAATTAAAAAACAGACCTAAGGAAAATTTACTTCTTTCTCTCTAAAACTAAAAAGTTTCAAGTTTGGTGAATGACTCCAAAAACTGCTGGATTTATTTGATCTTGTCTCCTGAAATATGAGTAGAAAAAAATTACACAGACTCTACCTAGTGAAAGAATGAAAAGAAATTAATCTCTGGTAAAGAGACAAGAAGAATCATTGAATTTCTTTAAAAAAATAAAACCAAACATTCTTATTTAATTTCAGTAAGATTGAAGATTTTGACTTTGGCCATATAGTACATTACAGTTTTGGTGAAAACCCAAAGCGATGCTTTCTTCTTGCATTTTTCAAGATCAGAGATTTTTCACCTTTATAAATGCCATTGTATCCTCCATGGACTTCTCCAGCATCGGAGATTTCTTCAACATGAGCCCCTTGGTCAGACGTAAAGTATACAAGAGTTTTGTCACTCAGATTATGTTTCTCCAGCACATCCAGAACTTGCCCTAGGTAATAAATAAATAAATAAATAAATAAATAAATAAATAAATAAATAAATAAATAAAGGACAGCTTTGAGGTCTTTGAGTGACGTTTTTGTTACCCTTGGCACATATAAATATTTGTATCCTTATGCCTTTTGAGATTATTTTGCATACAAACAGCACACGGCAATTGGCACATGCAGCACACAGTAGGGCACAACCACAGAGGGCTTGTAGCAATCAGGACCATCTCTTGATTGCTGCAGGGTTTCTTGAAGTACTGAAGGAGAGGATTTGTGCACATCAGAGAAAAGGGCTAATCCACAGAGAGCAAGTGACCTTTGGAAGCAGCTGCTCTCAATCAAGGAAACCCCTTAGAAGAAAATTCAAGCCACTGAGGATATATGAAGGAGTCTCAGCATGCAGAGTAGATCTCACAGTTTGGGGGTAAAGCCGTGCTGCCTAGTAATCTATAGAGGAAGCATGGCAAAAATCTCAGTGTGAGTGCTAAGAGCAAGACAAAACAAAGAAAAAGGAAGAGAATGTATGTAGCACCTTTGGAGTATGTGTGGTTTCATTATCAAACACATTAGCTAGTCCTTAATAGCTCATCATACAGAAAAACATCCACTAAACTCAAAATGTGCAAGGTACTAAACACACACAGGTGCACACATTTAAAAGAAGTACCCACATGGATATGTTTTCTATGTCTAAGGCACCATGGGCTCATGTTTCATTTTCACAAAGGGCTCCTCACACTATTTTGGCATTGTGGAGGGCCTTGCAGTCATATAAATTACACTGAAACCTATTTAGACTGAATTCTTTAGAGTGTATTTCTTTATAAATGAGAGTGAAGCTGCTCTTTGTGACTTGCTCCAGTGAATTTTATACTGATTAGGAATCTAAAATTATTGGTCCTGGAAAATGACCAGAGCTTAAGAATATATTACTTCACATCAGCCTGACAATGAAACTGTCCTTTAGGGATCTCAGAACATATAAAGATAATTCTGTCTTCACAACCATTTTATCTTTATTCTTTTACTTAAGCATCCAAGAATGGTCCAATTTGAATGTTAATTTTGATTTGCTAACCTGTCCACTAAGAATTAATTCATCATCTGATGTCCAATTATTGTGTCAAATGGGATGAGATAAGAACTTTGAAATACAGAGCCTTCTTAAATGGTTTTCAGGTCATTGTTTCTGTTACTATGCTCTTTTTCTAGAAAAGGAGTCATTACCTTATTGCTACTATTTCTAGTTGTCTTTTAATGTTACATCATTCTAAAACTGCCTTTCTTAATAAGGTTGACTGCCTTCATTTTTCAAATGACTGGGTCACAAATAAAGGAACATCAGCAGTTAAATTTAAGTGATACCTGTTGGTCTTGTTTATAAACTAGGAGCAAAGAAGAAATGTAAGAGTAGGAGAATTTGTTTATGTAAATTTTGAAGCCTCGTGGGAGTTGAAATTTCCCAACAGAGCTGAGGAAAATCTGTTACAAAGGCTGACATTTGAAAGTTGGTGGGTTGAGGGAAAATCATGCAGATCCATCTGACAAGCCATGCGCTTGCTGCATTAAGGTGGACTTAGTGCCAGAAAAGAAAGGCAATTTCCCATTGGCTTCTCAAATTGTTTGGAGAATGTACTTGCTAAGTGATTACAATATCTCTTGGAAAGGTGTCAATGATGATAAGAAAGTAGAGTATAAAGATAAATTAGGACATTAGGTGTAGGTATTCAACTGCATGACCACCAGAGCTCCCTCCCAACCTGTATCAAGATATGGTTTTATGATCCTGTGACAATAATAATAAATGGCATTTTGCAAAGAAATATAGGGGCAGTGACATGTACAACAGTATTTTTTATATACATCATTTTCCATGATGAAATTGAACTTTCAAATTCATTCTGTATATAAAACAAAATGAAAATAAAATGAGAATTGCACTCAATATATCACATGAAATGATCTGAGCAAAGGTATTGGCAATCGTTCAATAATGGCCATTTTGATTTCCCAACTAATTTGGGAAAAAATGAGATGCAATGAAAAGTGTCTTGCTATCAGAGACAATTAAACTTAAAATTAAAAATTAATATTAAAATTAAATATAAGACATTATGTTGACTTTTTTTTGTAACAAGGTTGAGCAACTTGATTTGCCCTGAAAAAAATATAAAATTCTGACACTCAGATGCTTTCCATTTCAGAAAAAAAACCACACCCAAATAAAATGCATAGAAATTCTCACCCAAAACTTGTTAAACTCAATGGTACAACTTCCATTTACTTCAAAAGGATTTTTAAACACAAAAAGGACTGGCTACGTTAGGTTTAATTAATGACTGCTAAAATGACAATTTATTTTAGCAGCAACATTTTTCAGTACAGATGGACTAATAGCAGTAATTCAAATAACATCATTGTCAGAGTATGGCAGTCACAATGCACTCACAAGCAAATCTTCCATTTCTATTTTGATCTTGAACACTGGCACCTACTAGAACGAAAACTGCAAATAAACAGCAGAGTGTGTGCCACCAGGAGATAAGCCACATTTAAGTGTATTTGAATGATGTGACTCTGGTTAACACAAGAAATACATTCACTTACCAGTATTTCTAAATGGTAGCTAGTGCAGAAAAATGCAAAGAATGCATTTCTTTTTCATAGAACGTGGATGTCTACAAACAGTTATCTTTCATGTTCAATATTATACAAATTTTGGAAGCAAATGTTATCATGAAGGCAAAACACATCTTTTACTGTTTTCTTATAAATTTATTTTTTTTTTAGCTCCTTCACTCTTACTACTTCTGTATATTTCAGAGACTTTAGAATTAAGTTAAAACTGATGTATAAATATTCCCAGGCAATGGCAGTTATTTTAGCTGCCTGGGAAGAGGTGAATCACAACCGCAAAAATACCTTTTTTGCTTGTTGACAAAAAAAGAGAAGATCGGCAACTAACTGAAAACTAAATGCTTTCATATTAGACATTGAGGACAGTAAGATGAATTCTACCCAAAGTGTTTGACATGCAACTCCATGGGCAACACACTTTAATGAGTGTGGTGAACAGATAAATGATGTCTGCATAAGAGATGAGGGTAAAATTGTATTGCTTCACACATAAAATATTATTGGAAATATGTCATGTGCTCTTGCAGGAACGTGGCTTCAGCTGGATTAGTGTCCCCTGCAAGTTCTGTTGCAGGTTTCAGAAAGCAATACAAATTTTAATAGAATTTTTGGATGTAAAGAGTTCATACAGAATATGAAACTGTAGGATGAATAGGTCAAAGCATCGGGAAAACTATGGCTTTGTTCAAGCAAAAATAGCTTGCTATCCCCAGTGCACGAAATTATCAATAAAAATGGGAAGAGTTTAGATTAAAATACCTCACTTGAAAGCAACATTCTGAAAAATTAACTGCTGCACTGATCTATGCGGATGGAACCAGTTAAATTCTTCTAATTTGAATAGAACATATTTGGAAAGACAACATTTTTGAATATCAAAATCAATCTAGCTGAAGGAGCTGCATAATTTCTGCAGCTATTTAGCAACTAGAATTCCAGATCAAGTTACTGCTACCATTGCCATTCTAGGAATGCATTCCACAATGTATGTGACTAACATTGTAGCAAAGGTGTTAGATAATTTGACATTTTTCATCCATTTATATTTTTTTTAAGATACAAAACAGATTGAGGACAGCATTAAGATGTTACTTGTTTTAATTAGTACATCTGCGTTGCAAAATTTAAGTGAAGCTTTCTCTGAAATATACTGAGGAGCGTTCTCTATATTCTGCGGTCCATTCTTGCTTCAAGTTGCGTGAAATTATAAAGAATTGTTTCATTCTGAATGTGAAAATGCCAATTTCAGTGGAGTGATAGCCATGTGAAAATGAGAAGAGTAATTGACTGTTCTTTGGAAGGAAACACAGTGCCATGCTGCTATTCAACTTCTCTAGCACAGCCTGAATGAGCTGAACCAGCCTCTCTGAGTGTAATTTCTGAGTTTTGACTCATGTAAAGCTCCTACTGTAGGCATCTACATGAAGAGATAGGTTTTATAAAAAATGACTGTTCATTTGTAAACATGGTACAAACATTGAAAAATAATGATGTGTTTACAAATGTGTTAGTGACTTAGAAAATTGTTCAAAGGTTTAGTCAAGCAAGCATATGAACAAATACATTTTATTAATAAATTAGTTTACAGTCATTTCAAGTCAACAGGAAAGAAATATTATTTGTATTAATTTGAAATAATTTAGAGTATCACTGAAATTGTGAATAATAAGCTACAGGAAACAGAATACCTCTGTGTAATCTAGGCATTAGGACAAAATACTCTCTCTGCTTGTGAGGAAAGCTTTAAAATGGTTTGCCAGATTTGAAGGAAAAATGAGTTTCAGAAGCAGTGTTAAGGATCTGGCTCTGGAAAAGTTAGTTGACAATAAAGGAAAGTCCTGTGAATGTAACATTCTTCTCCAACTCCAGTAAACTTTCACATGCCCCTCCCATATCCAAAAACTTATGGCAAGCTTCAGACAATTATTGAACAAAGATTCCAACAGATCAGCCTGGGAAAATGAACCATCACATCACTGCCTAGAAGAGGAGGTTTGATTGGTTTTGGGGTTTTATTGTTTTTATTTGTTGTTCAGAATTTGCTACTACTGCTCATATTTGGTTTTGAATAGCATCATTAACCAGAATCACAACTTGTAGGAAGCTCTAGGCGTTCACCTCTGTGAGTGGCAAGCCTTTGAATAAATGCATATAATCTGACAAATTAATGCTACATGCATAAGTATTTGGAAAGCCACATTTCTCCCAGAAAATATTTGGATGCCATTCAACTGTATACCCATAGGTTTACTACATAGTAAACCTCTTGGGAACTCCTTTCTGCTACAGCAGTTTAAACTTTCCTGCAGTTAATCATCTCTTCTGGGCTCAAAGGCTAAGATTTTCACCTTATGAAAACTTAATGTGTAACTTCTGCACACCACCATTCACAAGCTAACAATTATTTTAATCTCTACGTTGATTTTCAGTGATGAATAAAAGATACTTCACTCTAATGCACTGATCTGATTACAAAATCCACTGACTAAAACCTTTGTATTAAAACAAGCTTATAACTAAGACCAAGACATCCCTATCTTAATTTTAGCTTTTGTGTATTTCAGGTTATAAATATGCAAATATTCCTGTGGTATGCCCAGAGCCATCCAGTTTTCCTTTGATAAATATGTAAATCAGTTTGTCTCTGCAGTGGGGAAGTAATTATCACTTTCAGACCTAGTCATTGAGCACAACACTTGAGGTAAAGATGAAAAATAATAAAACCATTGACAGCAACACAAGAAGTGGCTGTACATACGGTGAACAGTACATAAACTCTGCATGCAACTTGTTTAACATTCAGAGCTACAATAAAACCACTGTAAAGTGGAAATTCTGGGACAAAGCATTAGGATATGCTATGGCACTTTATCTAGCCAATCAACAGAACATATCCACCTAAGAAGACAAGTGATTCTCATAAGAAGGACATTAGCGTATGAGCCTCAAAGGTGAGGGAAAATACTAGGTAGTAGAACTCTTTAACAGTACAGAAAATAGAGGCATAACTAATTACAGAAGGTATAATAATTCCTGCAGGAAGAACGTAGAATATACATTCAGTACAAAGCCTTGAATCAGTACTATTGCACAACTGTTTTGATAGTTATATCATGGAAACAATCCATACAATAAAGTCTTCTCGAAAAGTAAAAAGTCGGAGTTTCAAACGTGCTAAGCTCCTGCTATGATAGGTTAGTGGGCTCTTCAATTTCAACAGGACATTCTGCCAAAAAGTAGCATCTGGTTCTGAAAAAACACATTTATATTAGTGTTTTAATTCATAACAGGAGTGCATATTTACAGTAAATCCAATCATGGACAGTTAACGTATTTATTTTTCCATAGCAAAGCCCTCTTGGATTTTGTGACCTGAATTTCTTTTGAAGTCTAAACTCAAGGACGAATTCTGGGAATGCAACTAAAGCACTCATACTACTGATAGGCATTCAGTCAGGGACCACAGCAGAGCTGGTCTGAAGTGGGTTTCCTGTCTCTGCTGGTGTGCTGACAGTCTATTTCCAGCTCAAAGAACAGTTCAGACCTGCCACTGTTGGCAATTTTAAACAGTAGGATTGATGAATCCTCCACTGAAACCCTGGTGCAGGAACAATCCAGCATCACCTGTGCAAGCTGTAGATACACAGAGGGTGGGATTTACATACAGTGTACACATCTACATCTAACATTGTTACTATAAATATTTTTTAAGGTCAATAAAGCAAGAAGTATGGATTTTCATATGCAGCTCACCTACCCTAAGAATTTGGCCCCAAAAGTTCTAAATTCTTTTCAAGGTGAAGTAAGGTAAGGCAATTGCGCCAGATGCAACTACCTACCACCAGAAATCAGATAAGAAGTTGTTAGGTCCCAATACACTGTAGAACATCAAACAATTTCCCGTTCGATTCCCCTAGACTCAGACTGGGACAAGTAAATCAGTGGAACTGCTCAGAAAAGGGCAGTTTTTTAACAAAGAAAGTAACTTTGGTGTGGAGTCAGCTAAGTTATCAGTGTGAACTTGTTTTTTGTTTGGATTTGGATTGCCATGTAGACGTAAACATGCAATTCACTTGTGACTGTTTATACAGTTTTATAAGTATAATGTGTCTTTCAGACCCTCAGGATAAATCTTCAGCACAGTGCACAGCAGATTAGGTATGCACACTGCTTAGCAGCTTTGAATAAATCAACCAAATTTCAACTTATGCATAAGGTTTTTCCTAGAGATGAGTACCACATCTCTTATTTTTCTTATTCATATAGGTTCAAATTATTTTTTAAATGTGAAAGTTTGAATGATATTTTAGATATGTATTTATTTATATGTGGATAATAAACCACAGAGTTAAGATATCTGAAGACTTGTAAGTCCAGCAGCAATACAGACCATGAAGGATGGAAAAGTTTCCCGTACTACAACAATAATGATGGATTATTACAGGTCATAAAGTATAACTAATCAGTGGTTATTTCCTTATTATTATTTAAATTAGGTAATAAATGCACTGCTTGAAATTCACTTTTAGACCTTACATCTGTTGAACATAAGTCAATGTATTTCTAATGTAAATCTTAATTTTTAGCCTGCTTAAAATGCTAAAATATGAGAGATGGTCATGCAATTTTAGGAGGGTCCACTGCATTTGCATTTTGCATGACAGCTGTGATAACTTTTTGGGTAAATTTACATCTTCATTCTGCACACATCTAAGATGCCATTTCACACATACAACTAAGATGCATAATGAAACAGACACGGTCTCATTTTTCAGTTTGAGGTCTCCCACATTTTTTTCCAGATTATGAAAGGCATTTCTCTAGGTGTGACCTTGGCAAACTGTAGTGACAAGTGAGGGACACTATTCAATTTTGAATTAGACTGTCAGGTGAAGTTAAGGCTTCAGCTATTTGATCATTCCAATATATGCCAATTGTGATTGACTGAATAAATGTGGAGTGATAAAAGAAACTCTTCTCTAGGTCTTCAAAGGTTTAAACATTTATTAATGTCAGACTAAGTTTTAAACTGAATATGTATATGATCCTAGATCCAAATGCACAATGACAATATTTTGCCAGATTAAAGTATGAAGAATTATGAAGAATTTAAAGCAGGGCAATTAATTTAACCCCCCATTTTAATCCTCTGCACTTTTCTGAAAACTTCAAAGTATTTGCCAGTTGTTTGTTTCATTTTTATAACTTTTATTAAGTAAAAGTCAAACTATGATAAAATTGGCTGACATTAGAGCATAAGCACATTATTGTCTTTCAGAAGCTAAATTTTTTAATCTTTGCTGCATTTGGAAGCAGGTCTTAAACATTTGCTATAAATTCAATACCATAAAGTTGAGGAGTTTTATCAAGATTGAGTTATTATTTCTCATGAAATCTTAATAAATTTAATTTCCTTGTTTTCTGATTTTAATTGTGCAAATCTAATCAAACATGAAAGTAGGTGTGCATTAGCTCACCCCCAATACACAAGAGACCTTTTTTTTCTCCTTGACATGAGGACCACCATGCACACTTGTTAATTCACCTACTTCTCTAACTGCTTTTGGAAAACTCAGTAGCTTTTGTGCCTAAGTGCTCTAGACATTCAAAGCCTACTGTGAAATCACCATCTCCAAAACTTGTTACCTGTTAATGTACAGAAACTCTTACTACCATTAAGAAAGCACATCTGACTCTGAAAATTGTCTCAAGGGACTTTTCCACTAATGAATGTAGACTCCACTCTGTCTTTTCTAGACGACATTCAGAATTTAGGAAACAAACAAACAAACAAACAAACAAACAAATAGAGAGCCAGAAATTATGATTTGTTTTTCCCAGTATAGGTATGTGTATGACAAATATACGCTGACCTAAACTACAGAGGATCCTTTCTGAAGGGAAAGCAAATAACTTTTCAGGTCATCCTCATTGATGATAGATTACTAGCTCAAAAAATTATTCACTATCTTATGAAATGGGACTTTGATTCCTTAATTCATCTAAGTGCTCTTGAAAAAATATTCACAGTCTATTCAGCAAGAGTTTTTGTTGAAGTTCCAGAGTAGTATTCAGTAGCACAGCAAATGCCTACGAGGAAAAAAAAAACTCTGCCTTTTTCTGATCTGAGGTCTGGAAAGAGAAGTATGTCATTCTTGTTTTAAATTGGTTTGGAAATAATTGAGGACTCTGCCTAGGCCAAGATGTATTTGATGCCCCTAAGACATGGAGGAGTCGTGAGACCCGAGAGGGCCCTGAGATCATTAGGCTCATTTCTTTGCCTTTTCTCTAATTTTCACCTATATAATAATAAAACAAGTAAGTATGTTGCCTGTGAAATTACTAATTAATCTGAGTTTACAAATGTTTAACACTATGAATGCTATGTGTAATTTTGTTTGTAATGAGAAGTTACAAAAACAGACCAATACATTTTTCCTTTGTGAAGGCAAGGCAAATTTCTGGAAGGGCTCTGCCTTGTATATAAGGACCACAGTGAGATGTGCTTTTCTGGGATAATTGGAAGGCTAAATTTGAGATGAGGAAGTTCATTCACACAGAAACACCACAGATCAGCTGAAATATTTACATATATACATGGAACAAATTAGTCTAAGAGTAATTAGACACTCTTTGAGGAAGAGAGGAGTTATTGACAAGGTAAACTCTCCAAAGAACAGATGGCAAATAACCGCCTGAAGACCCAACCAGCACATTTCTTACTTATCGGAATAGCACAGCTCCTATAGATATAGAGGCAGGTAGAGGGTTAGTTCTTCCTTATTAGTGTATGATTTTATGAACTAATAATTTCTGAACCTATAAAATCAAATTTAAGAAGTTGCATGCAAACAGATGTCTTTGAACACGAAAGGTTTGGAATCTTCACATTTCACGTGAATAGCTCTGTAATAGATTGGTGTTTCAGTATCATATATAGCGAGAAGAAAGTACAATCCAGCAATTAGATTTCTGCTCTAGAAGGCACTGGAAAAGTATGGCTGGCTATACATAGGAACTGATTCTATAGTTATCAAGATTCAACAAGTAAATATGGTAACAGTAGGATAGAGCATTTGCATATATTTCCTGACAGTGTATTTAATATACCAGTGCCTCCAATTTAAAACAATTATTTTCTACTCTTTTACTATGTATTCCTAAAGTTAATATAGAACAAAGGAAGTAATTAAATGTCTCATCAAAATCAGTTTACATTCTGAGAGGTAAATGTGATATTATTGTCTAGTATTTTTTGCCAAGAAAGTCCTCAAAGCTCTTTTTAACTAGGCCATCTATTTTTTATGAGCAGCACCTGGGGGTTATTGCACAAGTAGATTGGCAAACTACAGCAGAATCACACAAAAGTTGGACTGAGAAATTTGTGCTATGGAGCTTGACTACCTCGGCTCTAAATAAGCAAGAATATTTAGGATATGTCCCATAGAAAGGTTTTAAGCTTTTTTTTTTTTTTTTTGGAAGGACATTTGCCAAAAGAGCCATCGTAGCAGCACTTTGCTCATAAAAACCTGCTAAGATGTTCAAACTTTGTTCTGTAGGATGTGCTGGTTGCATTACGCCTCACTCGGTCCTGACATTGGTTTAGAAGGGGCCTTCAAAGATCAGACAGTCCAACTTCCCTGGCATAGGAAGGGACATCTGTCACTAGATCAGGTTACTCAGAATCTGGCTTTGAACACTTTCAGTGAAGCAGCATACACAACTTTTCCAGGCAGCCTGTTTCAGTGTCTGACCATCCTCATTGTCTAAAACTTCTTCCCAATGTCCAATCTAAATCTACTCTTTTGCTGTTTAAATCTTTTGTCCCTTGTGTGGTCACTACAAGTTCTGGTAACAAGTCTTTCTCCTGTCTTTCTTATAATTTATTCCCCTTTATATATTGAAAGGCTGCAATAAGGTCTCTCTAGAGCCTTCTCTTCTCCAGGCTGAATAAGCCAAGCTCCCTCATTCTGTCTTCATAGGAGAGGTGCTCCAGCCCTCTGATCATCTTCAGGGACCTCCTCTGGGCCAGCCCTAAGAGGCTCACATCTCTCCTGTGCTGAAGACCCAGAGCTGGATGCAGCACTCCTGGTGGGATCTACCAAGTGCAGAGTAGTGGGGCAGATTCATCACTCTTGACCTGCTGGCCCTGCTGCTTCAGATGCAGCCTGGGACATGGCTGGTTTTCTGGGCTGCAAATTCACACTGTTGGCTCATGCCCAATTCTTCATTTGTCAAATTGAAAGGATAAATAATATGTGTTTGAATTACAGACAAATAAATAAAAGAGTATTCATTTATTACTTATGCTCTGTGATTTTGTGATGTCAAAATCAACCGAACCCTGGATTAGAAACACTTTACTACCTTTTACACTGCTGTTCTGGGCTAGGCCATTCTTTAAGATTAAAGTGCACTTACATTTGTATTATTTCTTGTTTCTTGCTTGTTTTTAAATTCTAATATGATTAAGAAATGAAAGTAAACACAATTTCTAACTCCCAACTATCTCATCCACTGAGATACAAGAGCCTAAAGAGCCAAAATCCTTTATCCTCCTAAGAGAGAAATGGCAACAATACTATAAAGCTATGTAAATTGAAGGACCTACGTTAATCACACTTAATCGTAGGCAAAGTAAGTGTGACATTATAGATGAGTCCATCCAGTAGCTTGTTAAAAGGGCACTTCCTGAAAGGGGAAGATTCTTCTCCTCCTCTTTCTCCTTCTATTTTCTCTGGGAGCTGGTTAGGAAAAAGGAGATAAGGGAGAGAAGGATGCTCTCCCTCCCCTCTTGTGGTATCATAAGGCCGCAAGATCCACTGAAGCTGTGGAATATAACTTCATGCTGGTCTAAGGCAAGAATTTGATTATCCTGGAATCTTTTTTTCCTCATTCCAAGTAAGCAACTCAGCCCTTAGGGGTCAGGTGTTCCTTTGGATATTGAGCTTACTACTGTAACATAAAATCAGTTTGGTGTTCTCAGGGTTACTGCAATGTGCTCTTCATGAGGAAATATTACAAAGGAAGTTTCATGGGTAGGGAGAGAGAACGATTTAAAAATAGAAGTGTATATACAAAGCCAAAAGATTGCAAAAACAAAAAGAAAGCATTCAAACTAGTAAAAATACTCTTAGTATACTAACTGAAAAACAAAACCTCTGCCCTGCAAGCATCAGTATTAAAAAAGAATGATAGGAAAGAAAAACAAAGATACACTATCAGTTTTTCTTAAACAGCACCCAAACTGAAATATAAATGCATTTTTTTACAATCAAATGGTGAGGGGAAAAAGCTGCAGAGCAAAATTACCACTTTACCAGCATGCCTTTCACTAATCACTGCATCATTACTGCTTTCCTAGCCCTAAAAAATTCATTATTTATCTCGTTATTTAATTTCATTAGTATATTTCATTACTATACAGAAAGCAATAGAAAGCTTTCTTTAATGCAATATAAACAGTTGTTTATTTTAGAAAAATAATAATCTTTAGTAGTATTACCATCCTACACATTACACAGTGTGGTTACTTTAGCACTGAAATGTACCATTGAAAAATTAGCAGCCAAAGTCAATAAAAAGGCAGTTCTACCAACCTCATCAATAAGAGCTTATTACCACCTGGAATCTGAGCCATGTTATTCAGCAGTGTGAAATTTCTGCATGGAAATTCACTAACAGAAACCAGTCTGTTGATGAACAATACAGAATCAATATTGCCATAAGCTTAATTGTATGATTACCGCTTTAATTCACCTTTTTTTTAAGCAGTAGTCTCAAAACAAGATAGATTTCAAAAGAAGTATGAAAAAGCTTCATGTCTCTCTCCAAAAATTATCACAGATTATTTTTGAAGAATATCTAGTATTCTCAGTATCATCACTGAAACTGAAATACACATGATAAGTTTTAGGATTTTTTCTACATCTAATTTATATGCAGTCAGCTATGAAAAAAATGGTAAAAAGCTGATTGACATTCCCTGAGTCATCACAGAAACTGCTCATATCATCATAGATAGTTCACATGTTGGCAAAGATATTTAATTACCCTTTAAAAATACCACTTAATCCCCAGGACCAGAAGAAAACCTGAGTTCCTGATTCCAGGTGCACATTCTAACCCCTTCCAGCCTCCAACATGGATCAAGACTGCAAAAAAAGAAATTACTTATCTTTCCCCCTTCCCAAATCCCATGCCATCTGAATTAAAGTCCTATTGCTTTACCATAGATCAAGATCTGGATTAGTGGGTGACTACCAACAAAGCTCTATCTCAGTAGGTAAAACTGAATATCGTCTCTGTGTCTCAGTTTTCTTCTGGGAAATAGATTAATGAGATTCCCCTATCTTACAAAGACTTTGTGAAAATGCTTATTTGCAAATCTGTTATACACTGTGGCAAAGCACTGACACAGAAAAGATGAGAGATGTCAAAGTATCTGTCTTCAAAACAGAACTTCAATAGCATGTGTTAAATAAAACATGAGAATTCATATTTAACAATGAGTAATACACCTACTGTTGAGAAGCTGCTCATTAAGAAGGCATTCTGTGATGAGGAGATAGGATTCCAATGGGAAAAGAAATGGCATGTAAACATATGCAAAAAAACTGTATCATAAGACACAAGCACAAGAAGATTGATTTTTTCTATCTTTTGAGTGTTTGATTTCATAGTCTTACAATGTTCGCTTATGCCTTCTGCATGTTTGTATAACTGTACAGGCTGTGTCAGCTATGTTAAAGTATTGGGTAATCCACTACAAAACTGTCTGAAGGTACAAGGAAGAGGCATGGATGAGAAGGTCTAAACACCCAGATTAAAAATTCTTGATATTTTCAGTTTCTCTGTTCCTTAGTTTCATGTTTAGGCTTCTTTCATAGAGAAGCAACTACTCCCAGCAACATCCTTCTTCTACTAGCTCAGTCACATTCTTTATAAAACCATGATTACAAGCTCTATAAATACCTCCACAGATATGCTTTCAGTGTCCAGCTACTGAGGAAAAAGAATGGCAAAAATCATGTTCCTAATTCAGGGCTGAAGGTTAAAGGTTGACAGCAGTGACACTTGCCAAAGCAAGTGAAGTCTATCACACTGATCCCTTGTTCTGGATGACTGACTTACTAAATTCCTGTGGAGTTTTTCTAGGACAGTGCAAATGTAATTTTTCTTAAAAGCTTCACAGTATCTGTGCTAAAAAGGTTGCTATGCAAAGACACTCGACAAGCAAAACCTTTAGCAGCTTCCTTAAATTTGTTTTTCCAGTCTGTATTTTGGAGATTATCTACAATTTGAAAAAAGTTAGCCCCATTCTGTTTCCTCATTGCAAACGTCAGCTGAGTATGCATAGATATCACTGTATTCCTGTAGGTCAATTTTGGTTTAAATTTTTGCTGTGTTCTTAATCCCACTAATAATGGTTTTCCCTACCCACCTTAAGCAAGGAGCAAAATCCAACCATATCATTTATATGTAAAAATAAACTTCAGGGACAAAGGATAAACAAAAGGTTGGCAGTACATTTCATTAGAGAACTTCCTATCCTCCTTGGATACATCCTCATTGCTTGGAGTCATCAGGATTCTCTATCTCCAGTTTATCTAAAACAAGCTTTGAGCTTTCTCTTACTAATGGAAATTAGCTTGCCTAAGAGTAATGTTAATTTTTTTTCACCCATTACAGCATTTTGATCTAACACAGTGTTAGATGTTTTTGTATTAGACCAAATGTTAAGTGCTTCATTACTAACAGAAAGCCTATAAATTCTTGAACATTACATGATTACATTTTTGCAAAGAAAAATGCATAATTCACTATCACATCTTGTGCTGACAATTTAACTTCTGCAATATCAGATGCAAATGAAATCTCTTCAGCAGCTGGCAGCAGATTTTGAACCACACAGCACTATTACCACAAACTGCATTACACTGAATTTTTCCACCATGGAGTACTAAGACATTATTTGAACCTGACTGATTAAAAAGTGCTACAGAAATGGCTGCTTAAGATGTGCCTTGTAATCTTGTAAATAATGTTCTGAGAAGGAGCTTTGCTGTATACAAAGATGTGATACAGAAAAAGGAAGCTGTACTCAAGGAGGATTAGGTAGATCAGGAGGGTTATCACAGTGGAAATGGGAGTCTTTCATCACTTAGTCACCTCTTAAATTTGGTCCCATTGAGTAGTGACTGAAAGTCATTTCTGCTTACTGACATATGAAATGAGTTTGGGTTTTAGAACAGACTGTAACTGGAAAGCATCCATATCATAAAAGGCAGAACCACAAATGTCTTTAATCTGCACCCATATTGACAATTTTCCCAGATGTGACCTAAAGAGTGAATATGCTTCAGAGCTTAACTACTGTCTTAGCTGAAGAAACAGTCTCTTAATGCTAGCATAAGAGCAGGATGACAAAACAGGGCGGGAATATTCTATCCTAGTCACAGAGTATCTGTATTGGCTGAATACCTTCTTCCTCAGAGGTGCTGGCTGAACATCTTTTATGATAACTAAAACAGCTTAAACCTTATAGATTTGAGATGTATACCAGTATACATTCAGAAAAGCAAGATCAAGGAATGCACGATCAGTATAAGGCATCCCTGTCCAGGTTTTTATTTCTATCTTTAAGTTTTCAGTCTTAGCCAGTATTATATCACATTCATAGTAGCTGGATAAGATCAGTGCTTATCTGCTGCTTCTGATCATGTGGCATCATTCAGCTTTGTTTATCTTTTAAATTGATGTTGCACTGTTACAAATGACTACATCAGGTGAAAAGCCTTGATAAATTAAGCTTATCTTGGTGTACAGGATTTTTTCTTGGATAGCATTCATTTTTTTCTCAAAGCAATAGGAATGTATTCATTTTTTTCCTCTCATACTATTATTCATTATTATTTTCATTTTTAGTATAATTCAGAGTTCTCAGAAGATTTGTGGTACATTTTTAAGTTGTTCCATAAAGAAAAGGTTTCTAAATCGAGGTTCAAAGTATACAAACACTGCAACATGATACAAAGATGTAAGAATTCAAATTAACTACCACTAACAGTTACATGTAAAAGAAGAAATATTGATTTCTGATGTAATTTAACAATACTATGCTGTTTACCAGAAGGAGTATAGTTATTGTTCAGTATTGGAAAGAACATTAAAAAAAACCCAAAACCCCATAGAAACCCCAAACGCCCAACCTCTAGGAATGTAAGTTCAGGCCAGAAGAGCTTAGAATAAATATTAAAATTAAATTTTAATTACTTTGTAATTAAAGAGCTTAAAGGCTTCTAAGTTTAAAATAATTACTTTAAAATGAGAAAAAAATTACTGCTTTTTCTCTTTGCTTTGTGAGTGCATTAGACTGTATTACTTTCATCAGAGCAAGAATTCCTTAGTCTTGTGGGCATAATTCAGTTCTCTGTCTTCTAAATATATTACAAGTTTCCAAAGTAACTTTTGGTTTTTTTCTGAAAGTATTCTCTCCATCTATTAATGAAGAGGTGGTACATCTATTACTAAAACAGAGAAAAATGAAACAGGGGTCATTAAAAATAGTTTATATTAAATTGGAATGGTTTTCACTTAAACCCTTGATTCACATCATTTCAGAGTAGAAGAAAGATTAAAAGTAGAGGATGTGATCAAGTTCACATACTTTGCGTATTAACTATTTAAACATGCACAAATTCATCAGATAAAGGCATGTAAGGATTTAGTGTTCATCATGTCACAATAGGGTGGTATAGAGATTAGGAGCCACAGCTTAATCCTAAACATATTATTGATATAATCTCTTTTACAACACTAGGCAATCTCATTAGGGAATAAATAAATTAGATGTTTTTCACATAAGTCTGGAGCTAGGTTGGTGGAGCTTCTGCCCTTCTCCTCTTTGAAATTGCTATGTGACGATATGTATTTATAGAAAATTTTCAATCATGATAACAGTGGTATCAAAGAAAAACAGTGTGAAATGTGGTCTGACTTTCAGTTAGTCCTACTAGATTCTACCCAGTGAAGTATACTTTACATCTGCCTTGCTGCATTTCAGAGAGTTGTGTTGCAAAGTATCACAAATACTTCAACAAGCCATAAATGTTCCTCATGTAAGGTTCCATTTCTTCAGCTATCTAAGGTTTCATGACATAATTACTTTTAGTTAAAAAAAAATGTTTGGATTATTATTTTCTTGCAAGGAAAATCTACTTAAGATGTCATTAGCATCCTCAAAATTTGTCAGTTACTATAGTAATACAGAATCACAAAATGGTTTGGGTTGGAAGGGACCTTCTAAGATCATCTAGTCCAACCTCCCTGTCACACCTCTCACTAGGTCAGGCTGATCAGAGCCCTGTACAATCTGACCCTGAACACTGCCAGAGATGGGGCATCCACAGCTTCTCTGGGCAAGCTGGTCAAGTGTCTCACTGCCCTCACCACAATTACTTTCTAATAGCTAACCTAAACCTGCCTTCTTTCAGTGTAAAGTTGCATTGGCAACAAGTCCTTCTCCACCTTTTTTATAGGCCCCCTTTATACATTGAAAGGCAGTAATAACATGCCTGTGGAACCTTATCTTCCCCAAGCGAAACAAATCTCAGCTCCCCAAGCTAAAGAACCTTAGTGCTCTCAGCTTCTCTTCATAGGAGAATGTTTCCAGACCTCCAGCCATTTCTGTGGCTTTCCTCTGGACCTGGATGCATTATTCCAGGTGGGAACACACTAGAGAAGAGCGTATCAAGAGAGTAACACGACAGTACCTTGCTTCTGTTTGCTTTAGAGTTCCTTTGCTCCACTAGACTGACTTTTAAAGGTTGTATTTGATTTTTTCAAATATGATTTGACTTTAATGAACAGCTATTTTTGTTTTCTCCAGCATCTCCTAATCACAGAATGATTGATGTTGGAAGGAACCTCTGGAGATTACCTTGCCCAAGCCCGCTGCTCAAACAGGGTCACTTGGAGCCCTGGCCATCTCTAGACTCCACCACCTCTATGGCAACCTGTGTTAGTGTCTGATCATTCTCAGAGTAGAAAAGTTTTTCCTGATATTTAGAGAAAATCTCACATGTTTCAGTTTGTGCTGGTTGCTTCTTGCCACTGGGCAAAAATGAGAAGAGCCTGGGCCCATCCTCTTTGCACCTTCCCTTCAGGTATTTAAATACCTTAACAAGATACACTCTTCTTCAGGCTGAACAGGGCTTCAGTCCCAACTTTCCCAGCTTTTTCTCTGAAATGCTCTAGTCTCTCTTGTAAACCTTTGTTGGACACTGTTCAGTAGCTCTCTATCCCTCTGGTACTGGGAATATATTGAGCTAGATTCTTCCTATAAAATTCTATCAAACCTTTTAAGGTATTTCAAATAAAAGTTACATGTAAGATGTTTTGGGATTTATTTCCTTTCCTTTCACGTTCTTCTAATTAACTAACATCAGATGACTGTAATATTTTCTTGTCATATTAACTAGATCCTAAGTTAAAAGATCATGGCAGAGAGGCAGTTAAGTTTTTTCAGCTTTCAGGGCATTCACATAATAAATATATCCAGACAACCCCCCAATTTACAGTTACCTAGCCTGTGCCAGCCTACAATTTCTGGAACTTTTTCATGTCTAAACCTTTCAGTTGCGATTATCCTACAAAGGAAGAAGACCTGATATATAGTTCTGCTACTGCTAACAGAACAATAAACAGCCATTTGCAAAAGCGGTGTTGAATTAGTGTGCCTTCCTACAGCTTGCATGCAAGTCTACAGGGGGCTCCAAAACTCTTTGCAGTGATCTGTTTTGGATTAAATTAGTGTAATGCAATTTACATCAAAAACAATTTCTGAATATATCCATTTTTCTTCCTATACTCAATCAGGAATGAAGGAATGAAAGAAGGGAAGAGAGGAAGGAAGAAAAGGATGATAGCACATTCATTGATTAATTCATCATTTCTTTTTCCATTTTTAGACTGTAAGATTATTTCATCTGCTCTCATATGAATTATAATTAATAGCATTAATAAGGTGCTTAGCCTACATTGAAAGAAAATTAATGTTATTAGCCAGAGAATAATTCTCTAAGGCATGTCACATGCAGTGACATTATATCTGTGAATGCTTTCAACACTGAACTCTGTTACACACACATCAGTATGCAAAAGCAATACATATACATGGCCCCAAAGCTTATCAAGAAGTTTTGTATTTTCGATTTTTGACGTGGATTGTAATCATACTATTCAGCATTGGTTTAACAAGTCACAGACATGATATATTCAAAGAACTATTGTATTCACGTGTCTTTTGGGCTTTTCTCCTCCTAGTATGAAGATTGCATTACAATTGAATAATTGTCTGATTTGGTACTGATTCTCAATAAATAAGCAAAAGAAAATTGAATTGTTTTGTATTTAGAATTCCAAGTCTTGAGTGGACTTCTCCATCTTACGAGAAAGGCTATTCCTTTTTCTCTTGAAATTGGCATCTAAAGTCTTTCTGATTCCATCAGATCTCTCAAATGAGGAATAATATTTCAGTTGCTTTTCAGATCTTTATGTCTTTTTCATCACTGGTACCTGGCAGTCCTAACTTCTACTTACAACATCTACTCTTTTCTACTATTTATTTTTTAAAGTCATCCACAAGGGTCTTCCACAACATGTCTCAGTTAGCAGAAAACACACTGTAAGATTCTTTCAAAACTGAGTTAAACTTGGTATATTTTTCCTACCAAAGGTCAGAGATTTCTGGTTGTACTATAATGTAGTTTTCTATACACTCATTTTTTTCTTCATATGCTGTGTTGTCTTTACTTAGAAAGTATTGCAGCATATTGTTACATCTGGGCTATTCTATTCTTACTGCTTTTGCAAGTTACATTCATCTATGCATAAATACTAATTTCTGTCTAGTGAACGATAAAACCTCAATTTCTGAAAAGCTTACAGTATTCCTTTTACATCTTTTCTAGACAATTTTTTTAACCTTTTCTACTGTAACACCTTCAGAGGCATTTCCAAGAACATACTGGTTACTGACATCAGCGGTACAGTGAATCAGTCTACTTTCTCTGACATAGCTGATGCATTAAGACTGGAATTTTCAGTGGAGGTTAATGGAAACAAGTACTCTCTTCAACTGAAAACAGGAAAAGCTATACTATTCCTTCACATTCATTTGGAAATGACAGCTATAACTTTTCTTCATCATGCTAATAATGGAGGAGAAAGTAGCAGAGGAATTAAACACATTTTCTACTTCCTGGAATAGATATGCCATCTCTCATCAGCAAAATCTTACAAGACATAAGAAAAACTGACTAACCAGACCCCAAAAGAGAAAAAAAAATGTTACTTTTATACTAGTAAATGGCAGTCGCACATCTGTTTCCTGATTAAGCTAGCTCTACTGTCCCTTCCTTTAACGAGCAGGAGAGGACAATACATGAGGAATGTTGTATATCTCCTCCAAGTTTGTTCTAAATTCCTATAGCATCACCACTGAATTTGTACCTCTTATTTATGTCAAGCTTTTTAGACAGCATACTTCTGTTCTACAGTTAGGTTTTGTTTGATATATCTTTTATGAGCCTGTGGTGATTCTGGAAATGAGCAGGATTTTCAATCTGTTTCCACCTCTGCATCACTAAATAGCCTGAAACAGAAGCACATCAGCTGCCCTGCTTTCCAACTTGTTGCTTAAACCCTAGAGACACTCTCTGGGGCAGCAAGGAAACAGCAAAATGGAATGGCAGCAGCAAAGGATCAATTAGGCTGGAATAAGCTAAATATTGCATAACAGAAAAAGGAATAGTAAAATCAAACACAGACACTAAAACCAGCTAATGCTCAGTAGATTGCTACAATGGGATGCAAACAGAAATGATAGCACATGCATTCTTTTATCTAATGCAAGTACTCCACTGACCAAATGCTGGTGGCCACTGACAGACATGGTAAAGATTTGGGGTTGATGGAACTGGAATAAAACCTGCTGTCTCTTTAGAAAACCTGATTTACAAAAGAGTATTATTCTGTTGTCTCCTACATTGAAAACCCTTCCTAAGCACATCACAGTTTCCCAGAAAGGTTTTCCCCATTCCTGCAAATACTGCAATAAATACATTACAAATCACTAAGTATGCTGTGCTGCCTTTTGCCCTCTCTTTCTGCAACTAGACTTCTTGATGAAAAATATGCAAAGAAATACACGTTTAACTGCACATGCTGGCATAATTTATGTATGCACCAAAGCTAAATATCTGTTTATAGCAACTTAGTAAGGAAGCTTTCTTGAAGAAAGCCAATTTGCATGGACTTGTAGTGAGAACAGAATCAACTTGGAGTATACAGGAAGGGGGCCTGCAAAGTCATCTTTAGCTCTTATAATACTGATATTCTACAATATGATTATTTACAAATATAAACTGTTATTTGTTTCCACAGGTGATTATCTCTGGAATCAGAGAAACACTTCAATGCAGCTAGAAATACAGAAATACAGCTTCAATACAGATGTAGAAATACATCTTTCAACATCTTTCCTGTTGAAAGATGTAAGGACCAGTTGCTCTCCAGCCTCAGAGATAATGGAAGGCTCTAAGGGCAAATTCATTGATTCCGACTATTCTTCATAAACTGAAGTGGACCTCAACTTAGTGATTTCAGTAATTCAGAGAAGTCATTGAAGTAATTAGCAAATTAGTTTTGTAAACAATGCGTATTACAGTCACTTTATTTGAAAATATTTTGATACTGATATAAATGGTCACTTTTTGAATTAATATATTGTTTTATAAGGATAACCTGAACAGGCCAGATGGCACCCAGAAGCTCAGAGGGTTGGATTTAACTACTCAACTTCAAAAGTCCACAGTTAGATGTCAACATCTCTGCTAAGTCCATGCTGTATAGACCACCTTCACAATCAAAGAAGTGAATGGGCTTTTGCTGGACACAATTAATTTGGCAATACAGTAAACACTGCAAAAGTTCAGATTATGGTGCTTTCTAAATGAAAGTAGGAAGGACAAGTATGACAGATACACTGTAGACATACAAATTGCTGGTCTGAATTTGGTGAACATGAGCACAAGTAATCATGGATTCCCTCCATTGCTGTTAGAAGCACATACCTACGCTCCAGTCCATTTCCTCCACTGCATCACCATATAAACCATGCTTGCTCTTTCCTTTGAAATTTTCTGAAGCATATAGAGCAGTATGGACATGAAGATAAGACAGGACAAGAAGAAATGGTGCATCAGCGTTCCTGGAAAACAAAACAAAACAAAATCACAAACACTTGGTATATTTTAGAATAAAATATATACAAAGAAATCTTTCTGCAGTAGACTTTAAAAAAATGCTCCCCATGACCCAACAAACAAACACCAAAACAAAATAAAAAAAGATGAAAAGGAACACTGTAATTGATTACAGTGTAATTCTGAACAAACACACACCCAGTAAGAATGCCAGTCTGTTACTGAATTGAAAGCAAAAATAAATGACAAAATCTAACTAATTACTATTTGCTATATATATTGAAATAGGACTTGTTTAGAGGCAGGAATCTAGCAGTTTCTGAATAGAAACACCTCTCTTTATTTTCCAAATATACATTTAAAAACCTGAATACAATTGCTGTTCAAAAACATGCCCTCAGAACTACACATCTATGTGAAACACAATTGCCTTCCTCACAAATCCATGCAGAAGCTGATCAACTAAACTATTATGATGACCTGGGTCTTTATCCAGGACTAAGGTATATGACCAAATCTCTTCCTTTAAAGCTCTGTGTGTGTTTGCATGTGGTTGTGCATAACCTCAAAGTACATACTGATATAAAAAATTTTCTTTTCAAAGTAATGAACAGTCTCCATTGTCTTCAGCATGCTGCCTAAACAGATACCAAAGAAAGAGTGCAATAAATAGACTCTCTGTAAATTTAGCTGTTCATGTGATCTGTCAACACGGTATTTATGATCAATTCCAGCAGCCTGTGAAAGCACAGCTCAAACAAGTACTTCTCCTTATGCATTATTTATAGTACTTTACTTAAAATTGTGCTGTACGAGCCAAATTTACTGCTACATGCTCTAAGAGCATTTGCAGTACATTATGCGTATTGTAAATATCAGCTGAACCACAAAAGCACTACCCACAAAACTTGTCTGGATCTCACCTTAAAGCACACCTAATTGCAGACTATTTTTAGTTTTATTTACCCTATTTTCCCTCACCAATCTGTGGTGGATAATACCTGTGATTCACATACACACCAATGGGAAACCATATATTTCCTCAAGCAATTGAGTCATCCACCCTTTAAAGAGGGGAGGCATGGTACAGACATGCTCATAAAAAACATTTCTTAAAAAATAAAAAAAATCCTCACCGTTAGAATTTGAAAACAAAGTCTTTTAGTAAAAGACATTAATCTGATATCAATACTTTCTTCTTAAAGAAAAATAATTAAGTTTAATCTAATATATTTAAGATCCATTTTTCCTCTCTCCTTGGTTGGATCTGTTTTTTGCAGAAGTTGCATGGTTAAAGCTCTCTTCTCTACTGGCATATACAGCAGTACATAAACACAAAATGGGAAATTTTTATCCATCTTACTCACTTGGTGTGTTTCTGATGGGGATCTTTTCTTCATAAACAACTTCTCTTTGTTTTTTAGGACCCCAGCAGAATAAATATAACATTCTTCATGTGGAAATTGGATACAAAATTAATTTAATTCTCTAACAAATATTTTGCATCCATCCTATATTACCTTGGTACTATAAAGTAGATTCAGAAAAAATTAAGACAATGTTTTTCATAAAAGATACACTCTCTACTGAGTTGTTTGTTGCTATTTGAAAGGTCATACATGTGAGAACTTTTCACTATTGTAGCAAAAAAAACCCAGGAGATTCCTGAGTCAATTAAAAAGGCTGAAAATATCACCAGTTGAAGAAAAAATAAAAAAGTATACTTAAAAGTTACATATTTAATAAATACATAAATGTAACACTGACCTTTCATTAGAGAACTTTTCTGCAAGGCAGCTGATTTTTGTTTTACAACTTGCATTTTTTAATGCCTGGGATTATTGTTGACTTTTTCCTTAAACACAGTTCACTGAATTGAGATTAATATACAAATTCTAGGGTAAAACATGACAAAAAATTATTTTATACTTTTAACACTGTAGGCAAAATTTAGTTTTCATGCAAATTATCTTGTTCTAATGCCATGGAGATACTGCATTCTGCTAACTGCCTACCTGCTTTGCTAGAAGTGAGTATCAATACCCTCCATTAAAAATGTTATTTTCAAGACATAAAAATTCCAGTTTTTTCTAGTTTATTTTGTTTGTTGTTTGCTGAACTCAAACAGAGATCTAATGTAAAGGAAGAGTCATCAAATCAACAATTGATATGGAAGGGCGCTACATCATTCTCTTATTTCCAACTAAAATTGACAGCTTTTGATTGACAGCTTGCTGTCAGGTGGAGAAGTGTCTCACCTATTAATATCCTATAAAAGATCAGAGGCAGCTATTTATCTTCCGCCAAAACTCTTTGAGGAGAATCACAACTGACTACCTTTACTATGACCTTGAAAATCAAATGACAATACCAGTAGGCAGGAGAGAAGTTTGACAATAACAGCTTAACTCCTGAACCACTTCAATAAACATCTCCTTCAGAAATGTATTCCCACTATCTTTTACACAACCCAAACACAGAGAATCTCCGTTTCAAAAGATTTAAGATTTTTTTATCCTCATATGAGTCACACAGTTTTTTTCAATTTATTGAGTAGCCAGAGAGATTACATACATCTGACATAACATATTCTTCAGGGTGTTTTTAATAGATCTTGAAAACATCTGAAAGCATCACATTGCTGGTGAGTCCTCTGCATTGCAAAGTACTGGGTTCTTCTTTTTTATTGTGAGGAGTCTTTATACTGCTCAAGCATTCAGCTCAGGCTTGAGCTGTAAAACACAGCTTTAAAGTGGGTGAGAGAGCAATTAAAACTAATCTGACTTTGTGCTTCAAACACAAGTCTTTTAACTTTTTTTTCCCTGCAAATCTGCTCCAAATGCTTGCTACTTTGAAAACTCCTTGGGCAATTGTTTGCATTTCTGTGCACTGATGTGGCGCAGTCGACACATTGCAGGAAAGGGATACCACCCAGCGGCGCCTGGACAAGCTCGAAAACTTGGCCCCTAAGAACTTAATGAAATTCAGCGAGGCCAAGTGCAAAGGCCTGTACCCGGGTCATGTCAATCCCAAGCACAAATGCAGGCTGGATGAAGAATGGATTGAGAGTAGATGGGAGAAGTACTTGGGGGTGTTGGTTGACAAGAAGCTCCTCATTAGGTGGCAAAATTTGAGCTTGAAGACCAGAAAACCAATCATATCCCACACTTCAACAAAAACAGCATGACCACCAGGTAATCCTGGAACACTTCCAGGCATGGGGCTTCTACAACTACTCTACATGTTCCAGTGCTTCACCACGCTCTGAGTAATGAACTTCTTCCTAACACCTAATCAAAACTTGCCCCCTTCCAGCTTAAAACCATCACCTGTCACTATCTGTCCTTATAAGAAGTTCCCCTCCCTCCTTTTTTTAAGCCCTCTTAAGGTACTGGAAGGCTGCAGCGAGGTCTCTCTTGCACCTTCTCTTCTCCCTGCCAAATAACCTCAGCTTTTTCAGCCTGTCCCCATAGGAAAGGAGCTCCATCCCACTGACCATCTCCTTGACCGTCCTCTGGACCCACTAAGAGGTCCACATCTTTCTTGTGCTGGGCACCTCAGTACCCTGTCTAGGTCTAGTGTGTTGACACAGGCAGATGCAAACATAACTTTCCCTTCCCTGTAATTTTCCTTTTACTAAAGAAGTTCTTAGTCAGTATTCCCTAGTGGATAAACTCATCAGTGCTTATTCCCCATGGGTGCCTCCTCTATTTCCAAATTAGATCACCAGTTAGATGGTGCTCTTTGTAATAGGACTGGCCGAATACGCTTCATTAAGCCTGCTTGTTCCTGCACGAGGAAAAGGGAAATTTTGGCTTAGTTGTATCAAAGAAGGACTTTGTTCTACATGCTGGATTTTGTTTTGATCTGACTGCTAACAGTGCTAAAATTCCTGTTAGTCTGAATGAATCCATGACTGAATTTCTGTCCTGCTCTTTAGAAAGACACACCTTCAAACACAGGTGTGTCTTATTCTCAATTGTGATGGTGTCATATTTTGAATTTTTTTCAAAATCAGAAAGAACTCCAGACTACCTGGAGGTAACTTATCAGAAACAAAAAAGGTGTTGAAAATACAATGGGAGGGGAAAAAAATGTAAATATATAGAAAATCAGACTCTTTCTAGTACATATTAGATGTAGGCTTTGTTACTACTATATCTGCATTTGTGAAATAATTCCTCCATGCCAATAGACAAGACACTTTGACCTCTCCAAATTCATGCCTTCATTGCTTCCTTTAAGTGCTTAAGGTATACAACTCATATATGTTTTTATTTCCTTTTTATACAACTTTTTTTCTCCCCCTCCTAAAGTACATTTTCATAAGCATGGGGGGAAAAAAAGGAAATTTCTCTTCTAGTACAAATTACTACTAAACCCTCTCATCCACAAAACTTTGGAGTCAAGTACAGAGATCTACTTCTGTTTTAGAAGTGTTCCGTTGACAATTAAGTCTGCCACTCATCGCAGAACTAGTGAGGTCCATAATCATTCTTAAATGATCTAAAGATTTAGTAAAGCCTTATATGAATTCATATCTTCTTCCTGTTACCTGTTTGTTTAAAAGGCAGAATCAGAGGTCTGAGAGAAAAAGCATTAAGATCCAGTAGAGCTGTAGAGCTTATAAGTTACTACCCTTTTTGAATACATGTCCACATATATATGTACACAGAGATACACAAACTCTTCTATATAATTTTTATTTTGCGGATTCATAACAACACTTGATTTCAGAACTCTCACTCCAAAATAACATGACAACTGCCAGATCTTAAGACTTAGTAATATATGGAAAAACTCTAAACCACAGTCTACTAGAGCAGATGACAAACAATCTGAATAGGTGTTGCAATGTAGCGGCGATATTGCAACAGTTTTTCAAGAACTAAAATATAACAGAGAAAATTTACAATTTATTAACTTTTATAATAAAATTTTGAAAATTATGCTTATGAAATATATGACTGGTAAAACTAGGCAAGAAAATTCTTCAAATTCACCTTCATCATAGCTTTTAAATATAAGCATCTTTGCATTTAAATACTGTTTCCCAGAAACTAGGTTTCATTAGGATTTTTTAAAATATGATTATTAATTGTGATCAGCTATAGAAATTTGTCAGAGAGGTATTCTCTATCACAGAGTGGTACTTTTGTATTGTTAATTTTTGATATGCTAGAAACCAGACTCTGGCATTTAGCAAAATTGGATTTTCTGTGTAGCTGGTCATTAAAGGGCATGCTGAAGATGTATGAGTGACAACCACATTGAATTTAACATGAAATAATTAGTATCCATTTGACTTTCAAATACGCTGTAATACCAAGAGAGCGTTTTGATAGGTTTATGATATGTAAACACACTTTCTCCAGGGAAAAAGCAATTAGAATTACCATACACTGAGATGACCTGCCCACTTACAATTAGGGTAAGCAACTAAATTACTATCTGTTATCACACACCAGATCTGACACTTGTAATTGCATACATTCTTCTCCAGTGCCATTTTTAGGCATTGAATTTTATATTTGCTCTTTTTCAGTCTATTGAGGAACAAACAAAAATTGTAATATGCATGCACTGAACTAAGGAAGATAAAATACAATAGTACCACTGCAAAAACCAGGCCAAAGTAACGACAAGAGCAGATAGCTATATGCTATGAAGAAATAATAAGACTTTTAAAATACTAATTCTAATGATTATATTATGGCCACAGTCTGCCATCCAGCAGTCCAAGGTAGTAGTTCTGAAGACCCCTTTCCTTATTTTGCTAGGAATCAAAGCCTCTATCATTTTGTGATCCCTGTGCCCAACCAACCTCTAGCCATCACGTCACCCACCAGTCTTTTTCTATTCACAGAGAGCAGGTCCAGGAGGGCCCCTCCCCAGGTTGGCTCACTCACTATCTGCGTGAGGAAGTTTTTTCCACATGCTCCAAGAATCACTTACAGAGTTTCCTGTCCACTGCACTGCATTTCCAGCAGGTATCTGGTAAGCTGAAGTCCCCCACATAAACAAAGGCCCAGAATTGTGAGATACTTCTCCCAGATGCTTACAGAATATTTTGTCTGCCTCTTCATCCTCTCTGGGTGGTCCATAACATATTCCCATCATGGTATCTATCTTGTTATCCTATCCCCTGGTTCTTACCCATAAACACTCAAACATACCACCACCATCATTAAGCTCTGGATAATCAAAACACTCCTTAACATAAA
Organism: Origma solitaria; assembly: GCA_013397895.1. Taxonomy (NCBI): domain Eukaryota; kingdom Metazoa; phylum Chordata; class Aves; order Passeriformes; family Acanthizidae; genus Origma; species Origma solitaria. The sequence goes on from VZRL01001508.1 coordinate 187,433, forward strand.
CGGCTAGCCCACCACCTCTCCTTCTTTGCCTATTCCTTCTGAAGAATTTGATGTTTATACATGGTAAGACGTCACAAAACTGACAATATGACTAAGAAACAGCTAGAAAAGAAAATGTCTGGAATTCCATCACCTGAACTCTAAAGAACTTATCAAGATAATATAGGCAATAGGTATAATAAACTTATACAGATACAACATCTATGTTGGAATTACTAATATATATTAATACATATGGTCTATAAATATAGCATAAAAAAAGCTTTACAGGAAATACCAGTGCTGTGGAAGAGTGGAGCTTCATCATACATTTAGTGTAAAGATATTAAAACAATTAAAAGACACAGAATATCTGATGATTATTAGTTTGATGATAAAATCTGCATTCAGAACCAGAAAGCTTGAATTCTTTAAATTCAGGATTGTTTGCACTCTGCTGTAATTGTGCACAATTGTGCACATATACCAGTGTATATGATCAAGCTTGATACTTAATGTATCATCTAAAGAACAGGAGACTGTGTGATAAATTGAATGCTCAAACATGTGACTAAAAGGCTGAAAGAACTGGAATGACAAGAATGCTGTCAAGCAACTGTGACTTCCAAAAACCTTGTGGCCCTCCCCTTTTGCAAACTGGCTGCCTCTTGGTGGCCATTCACCTACAAATGGCCAAAGTCAGTAGATTAATCATAAAAGCGAGAGTCTACTGGTGCTCTGGAATCAACAGGTGTGAACTCTATAATGTCAGAAACAGCATGTCAAAGCAAATATTGATTTTGTTGCTCACACTAATACATGGGAGAGATCAGTTCAGTGAATATTAATCTAATTACTCGTATCCCCAGGAGTAAGGTTTATGGCCATATACTTTGCATGTGGATTCATTAAAGAGCACAGTTAAAAGTGCTCAAATGCCCTATTTGCTTCTCAATACCATAACATGTTTGGATATTCTCTAATTAAACATTGATTCGGAAGAGTCTGGGTTATAATTCTCACTGTAATTGCAGCACTCCTGTAACAAACTTTGTCGTAAATTACAAATATGTGCTATTAACCTTGACTTCAATTTAACATCACTGTTGTCTGAAAACTACACTGACATTTGGGGCCAAGTGTGCAAATGATGTAAAGCCACTTACCCCCAGCTGGGTCAACAAAGCTGTGCTGACTTAGATGATACATTATTTTGCCAGCTCTATACACTGGGGTCAAACAACAAAACTAAGCTACAGGATAACACTGCGCACATTACACATATTAATAAAGTTAAAAGATTTACTAGTTTTCTACCATTGATTTCCATCTTGAACTCACCTATTTTGAGGCACCCATTTTATTGTCATGGCATTGAAATCAGCAAAACATTCATAGATACCCAAAACACTATTACTACATGCACTCTATATACTTGTAAATAATGGAAGAATGTACCAATATATAGTTAATATACTCAAGAGTCTTTTAAAATCACCAAATGCTTGGTCACTAACCAAATAATCTCTCAACAATTTTCAAATGTGTTTATTTGTGTGTTTGTAATAAACAATGTACTTCACTGTTAAATTAGTTACAATGTATCTGAGAAGGCATCTTTATCTCTGTCCCCATTGCCAAAAGGAAATAAAGATGGTTTAGATAATTTATAAATACGTATGAGAACACTGATTGTGGGGAAGACTTACTCAGTTAAGGAAATTTGTTATACAAACCATTTTTTCAGTATAATGTGTAGAGATGGCCACATTAAATATTCATAATGATAGAAATGATAAAAAAATTCAGTATGAGATAAAGATTTTAGATAAACACTTTTTCATGCTAACAGCTAGAAGCAGCTGCTGCATGCAGTTATTAAGTCTACAAAATTTAGCTTCAGATTCTTTGGTACATGTTTTTATCCAGTAATGACACCATACGCACATATTCACAGTAACTACTGGTACATATTTTAAAGAACAGTAATCCAGGGATGAAAAACAGAAATTCAGAATAATAGTAATTCTGTATCTTAAAATACGATTTTATTTGATTTAGTATTTTTAAAAATGCTGCAACCTGTGACAAAAGTGGTTGAGAAAATTACTTACATGTATTTTTTTCAGAGGTTAAATACATTAAGTATTTTTTCTCCAAATATATTGATTTCTACTTTAGAATATACAAATGTATACTTTTATGACTTAATCCTATTAAGAGCGCTGTGGTGACAATTGTGGCATGGTAGCTAACTTAGCAAAAATGAACAATGACTTAGGATGGTTTTGTGAATCCAATGTTTAGGTGGCCCACTGTGATGGCTATTAAAAACATCATTTTCAAAACACCCATTTGTTTCACTGAATAACAGAATTACAGAATGGGTAAAGTTGGAAGGGACCCCAATGAAGTCATCTGGTCCAAATTCCCTGTTCAAACAGGGTCATCCCAGAGCACATGGCTATTGAGACAGGATTATGTCCAGACAGTTCTTAAACATCTCCAGAAAGGGAGATTCCAAAACCTCTCTGGGCAACTGTTCCAGGGCACTGTCACCTGCACAATAAAGAAGCTCTTCCTCATGTTCAGGTGGACCTTCCTGGCCCATTGCCTCTTGTTCTGTTGCTTAGCATCACTGAGAAGAGCCTGGCCCTTTCTCTTGGCACCCTCCCTGCAGATACTTACGTATATTGATGAGGTCCTCTTTCAGTTTTCTCTTCTTGAGGCTGAGCAGGCTCAGCTCTCTCAGCCTTTCCTCATAAGAGAGATGCTCCAGTCCCTTAATCATCCTTACTGCCTTCCACTGGACCTGCTCCAGGAGCTCCAAGTCTCTCCTGTCCTGAGGAGCCTGGACACAGCACTCCAGATGTGCCTCACCATGGCTGAGTGATCAGGGATCACCTCCCTGCCAGCCATGCTCTTCCTAATGTCCCCCAGGATCCCATTGGCCTTCTTGGCCACAAGGACACACTGCTGGCCCATGGACAGCTTTTTGTCCACCAGGACCCCCAGGTCCTCCTTTACAGAGCTGCTTCCCAAGTCAGCCCCCACCCCATACAGGTGCAGGGGGTTATTCTGTCCCAGATGCAGAAGCCTGCACCCTAACTTCTGAAAATCAAATCTTTTCAAAATCACTGTCATGAAAGTGGAGGCATCTAAAATGCCAGTATCTTTAAAAAAATTGACATATGAATGCCTTTAATGGATGCATCAACTCAATGATGAAGAACATTTTCCCATTCCAGAAAAGTCATGGATTTATGACTCTGCAGTGTGCTTTCCCAGAATTAAGTCATACCACAAAAGATTTTTCATATTTCAAGGTATATGAAATTCTTAAGGATAAAAGTCCTAAAAAAGTTGAAAATTTTTGAAAAAAATTTCTGAAGTATGTAAATAAGCAGTGGTTAACTTTTTATAGAGAAATTATTTACATATCTGATAGAAAGAAACCAAAAGTAATTTCCATTAAAAAGATTAACTTCAGTCATCTTTGAAAGAAAATTACAATCATACGTAATGACATATAACTTGTGCCCACCAGCTCACATTTCTTTCCTAATTTTCAGAAACACAGTCACTGTGAAATGCCAACATTAACTTATAACACAGTTAGAAACCTACCTTCCGATAAACTGCATGGCTTCTTTTGTCAGTCTCTGAGTAAGGTTCTCATAGGACAGTGGCTGCTGGATAATCTGACAGTCCCTCATTAAGAAGCAGTTTAAGTGTCGAAAATGATAGAAGAAAAAAATCAAAACCACAAGTGAAATTGTGATTATTAACAAGCAGTAAACCAATGCCTGGAAGGGTACTTTGAGGAGGCCAATGTACTGCACTATCATCAAAGACACAAGGGTGATTCCAATGATTTGGACTGGGATGACAAGGGCATTTTGAACCCCTTTTAAAAATACGCTGCCTTGGCCAGGTTTGCAGTCTCTCAAATTGGTCACGGGAAGGCCATAAAAGTAATCAAATCCATGACTGAGGGGGTGGTGACAGAAGTCATTACTGCTTTCACAGTTCATCCCAAGATGCCACTTTCCTACAAAGAGAGAAGGACAGGGAGTATTTTTGTAGTTAAATCATCAAACTTACTTTTAATGTGCGTTATTCCAAACATGAAACTGCCACTACCTGACTGATGTCCCCCTGCTCCCAGCATTTCTTGTGTGGATCCCTATTTCCTATTTAAACTTTCTTTATGCCCTCATCAAAGATTTTGTTTGCGGGTCTGCTTCTTCATCTCAGTTAGAAAGAGTTTGGCATGGTTGCTGCTGAAGAACATTAAATTTTGAGTGGGCTAGCAGGTCAATGAAGAGCAACAGAGCCCTAACACATAGTTAACTTCAGAAATTAAGCCTTTGTGCATGTGGAGTTGTCATAAGAAAATAGTATCTTGCAGCAGCTACTGTTTGAAGAGGAAGAGGCAATATGGAATTACAAAACATCTTTTCTGAATTTTTTCCAGCAAATAATTTGACTAGTTTAAAAAAAAAAAAAAAAAAGAAGAAAACAGTAACAAACGGAGTAAGTCAAGAATAGGGAAATTATTAAAGCATTTATTATTTAAATGATTGCAAAATCTCTGAAATTGCCAATCTCCCTCAAAATATACATATATATAGTGAGGGTGATTATTTTGCATTTATATATTTCATACATATAAATAAAAAGCAAACAACAATAACAAGTAAATTCCTGTCAAATACTATCTCTCATAGCACTTTGTACCACTAGGAAGTCACTCTTATTCTGCAATAATGTTGGACACTGTCTGACAGAAGAAAGCACTGAGCCTGATTTGCATTATAGCAATACAATCTATATACATGCTGATTACAGTAAGTATCTAGATAACTCATTCTTTGACTCAGGTACAACCTTTAACCATATGCTCACGCATTGCTTAGCATAACAGACCTAATAGTTCAGTAGCTGCTATTTGAATTTAAATGCATAATTATAAAAAATTTTCAAATTCAGTTAAGTCTATTGAGATAGATCATGGATAGAGCTATGCTCTTTGCTCTCAGCAAGAAAATGTGTTGAATATTTAGAAAATCATGTTGGCTTTAAAAAAATAGATGAAATACATTGCTGGGCCAAATTTTATTTATTTTTCTGAATCAAACACCTAAACATGACCAGCGTATTTCAGGGATTGTGATCCTAAAAGGAATAAACAAGAAAATCTGCAAACCCAGTTAAGTCTTCATTCCCATAACGTAGCTCAAACAAATTTGAAATATTTTTCTAGAGACCAGGACACACGTGGCAGAGAGTATAAAAGAGAAAAAAGGCATATATAGAGTTTTCCCCTTTTCCAGATCATCCCACCTTTTAAACATCTGTAAGAAAGAGTCCTGATGCAAACAGTCCTGAACATCTCCTCCTGAGTCTACAGAACAGCATATTCGTCCTGCACTTCTTCCTTTGGCAGTGGCAAATGCAGGCACGGCAGTGCCAATGAGGGTGAACATGGGCATCAATTCTGCTTTTTAAAAATAGTACCTAGGAAATGAGCTGGGTGTTGCTATTTCTCTTCCATAAATAACAGACCTGTTATTTAGGAACAGGTTGGGATGGTATAGGAATAGTTAGGAATAGGTATAGGATGGGAATGTCATATGCCTAAGTTCATCTGTCAGCAAAGGTGGAGAAAAATAACACAGAAACCTTGAGACTGAGTGCTTAGTTGAGTCCAGTTCTCCTTGTACACCTCTTCATGGTCTTAAGTCAGAAACAATTTCTGTATATCATTCAAGAAGGTATAAAACATTTTCAGGTCTGCCTATGTGCCAGTGAAATGAACTCTATACCTCTGTCATTCCATCAGAACTTTTCCCTGTCAGATGGCCTCTCACCTGAGGTGGTACTCTGCTTTTTGTGAACAGAATGCTTCTTGTCACTACTTTTGATATGGTCCAGTGAAAATGATTGTGGTCAATTAAAAAAACCAGCAGTGAACACCACTGTACTGAAATTTCAGATGTTATAATGGCACCTTAAAGGGCTAGGTAAGGATGGAACTCTGATTTTCATTCCCAGCATAGAAAGACACAGATTTTTGAAAACAAATGTTTCAATTTTTCTCTTAGGTTTAGATTACTTTCTTAATGGAATAATCATAAAGCTAGATGTGCAAAAAAGTGAGAATGAAACAATTCTCATCAAGTTAGATAACTGATTTAAAGGCAGAGGCTTATAGTCATGAATATAAATGATCTGCCGGCTTTAATTTTAAAATTTTGCTGTTATATGTTAATCTCAAAGCACCTATAATTCAGTAAGAAAATATGAAGAAGAAACTCAAACAAATTAAATACACCTACAAGGTTATTTATTAGGATACAGAGTTTTTTTTTAACGGGATCTCAACTACAAGCCAGGAGAGAAAAATCTTGCAATACCAAATTAGGACAGGAGAAAATATAGGTCCTATTTTTATCGAAAGAGTTTTAGAAAGCACAACAAATTGTTCAATGTCAAGATGAACTTGGGCCTCAGAAAAAGATTTGTTGAGAAGCAACTTAAGCCAAACAAAGCAGAGAGCAGGTTAGTGGGAAAAGCAACAGAAGCCCTGGTTCAGATTATATCGGCAGCTGTGACGGAATGACACAATTGCCATTCTGAGATGGCTGATGAGGTAGAAGGTTTTGATAGATCCTGCACTACTCTGAAAAAGCAAGTGATGACTGGGTCCACAATACATGTTTTGTTTCATTCCTTGTGACAATAAACCCTGCTTTGAGCTAGTGCTTGAACAGATTACTGTAATGTGCTTTAGATTCTGGGGCCCTTCTGAATCTGAGAGTAGTACAAAATGCTCTCATCTCTTTGCCAAGTGATGCTTCATAGAATGGACACTTCACACAAGCATCATAAGCATTTCAGTAGATTCTACCAAGCTTTTGAGTGAAATTTATGCTGTTAATTGTAAATTATGAGTACCATAATAATTTGAGACCTAGGCTTTTTTTCCCTCTCCATCAGCCACAATTACGATTTCTACAGAGTGAAAGCAATGCATTGAAAGGCAAGTGGAAATGAGAGGCAAGTCCTATTCAGCCAAGGAACTTACTCAAAACTCAGCTTTTCAGAATCCAGTATCCTGAGGACACTACAGAAATCCATGTTTCCCCTCTATTTTTCCCTCTGATAGTGGAAACCAGAGCAATCTGAAGAGTACATTGTATATAATGATGTATTTCTTTTATAATGATTTTGTGCTTTTCAGACAAATGGCAAGATGCAAGATGTGAAGCAAGATGCAAAGAGAAATATTTTATGTTCTTAAGGAAATATGTTTATTGGAAGTACATAGCAAAAACTATAAAAATTAAATGTGCGTGTGGTATTAACATGGGCAGATTTTAAGCTGTTTTATGAATTACTGCTGTGTTAACTCCACTCCATAGACTCAGTCAATTTTGAATTGGACACCTTACTACTGCAATATGTCCAAACATTACAATACTTCATTTTGGAGGAAATAAGTGCCAGTATGCAATTAGTATTTCAACTTTGGAGATAAGCTACATAGGTGGATTTTAAACTTCTCTGGATGCCAACACCATACTGCATAGCAATAGTGAAGAAAAATTAACCTTTACTCAAATACTGTAATTGAGTATAACAGTAGTTAAAATTATATCTATCAAATTTAAATGGAATTTTTGCATTATGAATAGATATTTCCAACAAAACCTCAGCACTTCTTCCTACTGGTATAGAATATTACATATTCTATACATCTGCTTTTTTTGATAAAACTTGGTTTTGTTGCAGATCTGATTGTGTGTTTTCCTGACAGATCTATTGGTTGTCACCTTCTTTATATCACAGGGGAAAACAATGAGGTAGAAAAGCGTAAACATAAAGTAGATTTATAGCAAAAATATATTTTGGGACATATCAAACAAAAGGAAGCATATATTCAGAGGGAAAAATAATAAAAAAAAGAAACAAAAATGCACTTAGGGAAGAAAAATAATGTCCTTAGAGAGGAGATTGGCAAAAATAATAAAAATGACACTACTGGCTTGAGGAACTGAAAGGCTTCAATTTACCCTTATGCCAATCCATCACTAGTGCAGGATTTGACAATTAATTGTTTGGGAACTGCTGAGTTAGATTGAACCAAGCAAAGACTTCCTGACCTAGGTCAATATGGTGTGATAAGAATACCAGCAAAAGCTGAAAATAGACTGGTTGCAGATCAGAATGCCTACCTAGTCTTCAAATCTATATAATTTTTCTTTCTGTCATTTACATACGCTTTATCTCTAATTTTAATGCACTTCTTGATTTTTGGAAACCTTCATTATACTCTAAGGATACAGCAATATTACATTTTATGGTCTCATAGCTATCATTCAGGCCACTTGGAAGAATTTTTCATTAAGCATCATGGAGATAACTTCTGGAGATCTAAGTAGCAAGCTGTCATGTTTCAGCGAAAGTAGTTAAAAAAAGAACATTAACTAGGTCAGCCCAGAAAATGAGTTGTATTAGAGTGCTTGTTACAAACAGGAAAAAAAAGTCTTTAATTGAACATGGAGCAATAGGAATTAAGTCCATGAGGAACATGACAAATCATGAATGGCTTTTTTGCAGTAGGTTTCTAATACACCTACACTAAATAAACTTCTGGTAAGAATTTCTGGTTTTCTAGTTTGATTCTGTCAGTACATCATGGTATTTTATGCTTTATAAGACTGGGGTATAGCTTAGTAGGATTTTTAGTTAGGAACACTGACACTGGTTTATCTACATAATACAGATATTTTTTGAACAGTGGTGTAAATTGTTAGCCTTGCTAAATAGCCTGTTTTTTTAAACAAAAATTACTCTCAAAATTGCAAGTTTCTGTTTCATTTAAAACTCAAATTGAGTGCATCCTTCATCTAAATTAATTTAGTAACATTCCTGTATGAGGTTCTCTACACAATTATTCCCTGGAAATTCCAGTTCAGAAATACATTATGTAATACAAGTTGAACTTCACAAGAATCTTCTAAAATATAAGCAGTGTGGAATAAGTCAGTAGCCAAATTAAGAAGAAAAGTTCAGAAATCTTTAATGTTATACCTTTATAATATATATTCCAATTCTATTTAATATTTATCTAGTGTGATTCCTTTTGCCCATCACTGGATATTTATGCTGCAATTAGTTGCTGAACTATCTTTATAGTGAGAGAGAAATACATTTTTATATTAAACACCTATCAAAGAATACAAAAATATTTCCTAGAAATGCCCATTCCTGTCTGATGACTAAGAAGAGAATCCAGATGGTTAGCCCAGGTACAACATTATTTACTTTATGGGTATTTGAAAACCAGAGAAACGAAAACCACCATTGTGCTGACTTGTACCTTGCAATCAATCCCTCATTGTCTCTCTGATGTAATCAAACTCCTATTTATACTGAAAACTTTCCAAGAACTTTACTAATTTTCAGTTTGTTCGTTATGTTTCTTCAGTACCTTGCAAAATGAGACTATAACTACATAACTGAATTAGACATACTTACCTGACTAGTGTTTCACACAGGCATGGGAACGTGCTCAGCTATGTTCCAGAAAAATAAATTCATTATGCTGTGAGGGAGAAAAGCTTAATGCAAGCCCTTAATAGCCTATATGGGAAGCTAATGTTCTTTTTACTGAAATGAAAGAAAACAGTGCTGCGCATGTCTGCAATTTTACCTATTAAAGCTGTTGCATAACCTTTCTGCTTCAGGAGTTTGGAGAAAGTTATTTCTTCAGAAGGAAGTCCCCCAGAAGAGGCAGCAAATAAGAAGACACCAACTCGTGAGAAGGCAGCCATTCCTACATACAATGAAAATGAATGAGATCTGCATAATACAAAGAAACTATTTCCATTCATTAGTTCTGCATGTACTTTTTTGCTTTAGGTGGTATCACTTAAATGACATATTACAATCAGACATTAAATGTTGCAAGTGGAAGATACAATCATCCATTTCACTGAGCAAAGTCTTTTCTGAATTGAGACCAGAAACTGAGATGTGGAGAAAAAAAGTCTCTGCTTATAACCATGGGGCCAGCCATTACAAACTGCAGCCGCTTCTTTAGCTTTTCTAAGGTATAGCAAAAGTTTAAAAAGTTGAGCTTGCATAGTTTGTTTTTCTTGTACAGGAAATGAAGGGAGGAAATGAACCTGAGGACTAACTGAGACCATTCCCAAGTTCTACTCTCAGAATTTCCACTTTTCTCATATGTGGTTTTCTACAAACCTTTAAGGTGTTTTGAGAGAAGGCACATTGAAACAGGGCAGTTTTACAGATGGGCATGTAAATATCATGAGGTCAAAAAGAGCAAGAGAGAATCTGATTCTGTAAATAAATAGAGTGGCTTGGGCTGTAAGCATTGATGGGGAAGGAGCAGTGCTCCAGTGGCACGAAGACACATCATCCAATGCACGCAGAGTGAGTGCACTAAAGGAGCATCAGGTACTGCCTAACAAGACAACATCTAAATAAGGCACAGTAATTTCTATATACTAAGAGTCTGAGGAACACAAATGAGCTTATAAACTGCTCTCAGGATGAAGAACTTGAGAGCTCAGGTTCATGAAAATTAGATTACTAGGATTTGAGATGAGAGCTGGCACTGAAAATAGACAGTAAGAACAGACAATATCTATGCAAATCTGCGCAGATGTATCTTCAGGAAGTCTAAATTATGCAACTGGATGATTACAGTGCCCAAGTTACATGACTGATGCAGACAACCAGAATTCTCCCTCAGGTATGCCTTGTGGTCACATGAGAAAAAGACTCATTAGACTGGTTTATTAAAGAGTGTTCAACCTACTGTTCAAATTCTGACTTCAGTTTTCACCCCAGATAGTTTTGCTGATCAGCACTTCAGATAGTTTTACTCATATATTTATCTATATTTTCTTTATTTATATTTATTTTTATGTATTTCAAGCTCTTGTAACTGAAATCAGTGTAACTCCCTTAAGTTATCAGAATGAAAGTACAGAAGCATGATTTTTTTTTTTTTTAATCAGTACCTTTCTCTGAGTTTGTGTCTCATCCAATACTGCATTTTGGAATCTTTTACTTCAGCTCTATTAGCAGGAGTTTTATGTTTCTAACATTTTATCCACATCATGATTCTAGTGTCTTCTATAATAACCCTTTACTAGTTCTTCATTGATATTTGGAAGCAATCAGTATTTAGAAATTTTGTAATTTAAGTAAGACAAAGTTCAGTTTTTCTACTTGCATAGAAATGATTTGGTATGTCTGAGAGCTGATCAGTGAAGAAAAAAATTAGTTCAAGTGCGAATTTTTCAGAAATAAGAACAAGGATCATAATGGAAAGTGACCTGTGACTTTACCTAAAGTAAACATTAATAGCAGTATATCTGTGACAGGTATATAAAATTTTCCTTTGCAGATGAATGTAATGGAAAATTTAGCAAGTTATATTAGCTGGCACTTTTGCAAAAGCTTGTTACTTGATTTGAATGAGCAAGAACATATCAAGTAGGCTCCAGAGTCTTGCTTTGCTTTCATTCCCAGAAGCAAGGACAGGATGTTTTATCACTAATGAACAAGTGATCTGATTAATGTATAATGATCCTTGCTAAAAATGATGTTAAGGGAATGTTAAAGTTGCATGGCTAAGCACTGAGAGGCTCAGTCCCAGCACACTAAAATAAACAGACTATATCTTCACTGACTCAAATAGGCTTTGGATCAGGTACTTTAAAAGCAAGAGAAATTAAACGCATGTATTCACAAGATACTTAACACTGTGTATGGGCAGATATGGAACAAAAAAACTTAAAATAGATGAGAGATATTTTCCTCTCTTCTTCCCAGTTTTAAGGGCAACGTGAATACCTTAATGAACTCTCCTGCCTCTACCTCCCCCTACAAAAATAAGAAAACCAAAACCAAAGCACAAATCCAACAATTTCTCAAAACAAAAAGGTTTTGCAAAAATAGAAATATCTCAGCAGAAGTATTTACACTGGGTTCTTCCATTGAGTCTTCTAGGTCTTCTGTGATCTTCAATACTTTGGCTGCCCACCAACATAATGGGAGCAGCCTGAATGCAACTGTGGAGGCAGGCAAAGAGCCTGGGGTCATTGAACAGAGGAGAAAGCTCACAGGATCACAGAGAATCACAGGATATGCTTAGATGGAAGGAACCTACAAGGATCATTGAGTCCAGGATCCAGCCCTGCACAGGACATCCCCAAGAGCCACACCATGTGCCCAAGAGTGTTGTCCAAATGCTTCTCAAACTCTGTCAGGCTGGTGCTGTGACCACTTCCCTGGGCAGCCTGTTCTAGTACCCAACCTCCTCTGGGTGAAGAACCTTTCCCTAATATCCAACCTACACCTTCCTGACACAACTTTGGGCCATTCCTCAGGTTCTGTCAATGGTCACCACAGAGAAGAGATTGGTGTCTGCACTTCCTCTTCCCCTCACAAGGAACTTGTAAACTGCAATGAGATCTCCCCTCAGTCACCTCTTCTCCAGGCTGAACAGACCAAGTGACCTCAGCTGGTCCTCATATGGTTTCCTCTGAAGGCCCTTCACCATCTTCATTGCCCTCCTTTGGATGCTCACTAATAGTTTAACAACTTCCTTTTATTGTAGCACCCAAAACTACACACAGCACTCGAGGTGGGGTTGCCTTAGCGTAGAGCAGTTCAGGACAATCCCCTCCCGTACCCAGCTAGCAAAGCTGTGCCTGATGCAGCCCAAAACAGTCAGACTGTTTTGTCAGTATTTAAACAAAAAACATTTTTACTCACTTAAAAAAACTTAATCTTTGTGTCAACTCTTTTGAAATATGAAGATTTCCCATAGATATGAAATATTTCAAATGCAGACCAACTCCACTGAACTTGATCAGTCACTGAAAGGACTGACCATTTATCATTACTTTACCTGATAATGATAAATAAATCAAGAAAGGCCAGACAAAAGACCTGCATACTCTTTACTGTAAATAAAGTATCATATTGATATATAAATAAAGTAATGGGATTTTACCTGATCTTATAGGATATCTCCCTGTCAGGAAAGCTGCCCTGCTTGGAGTACAAAGTGGGGATGCTGCTATATGCTGAGTAAGTGTCACTCCTTCCTCTGCTAGCCTGTCAATATTAGGGGTTCTAGAAAAACACAAGCAGGTGAAAAAAATACGCAAAGATGAATATTTGGGTATGGGTATGGTAATATCAAGGCATCTGAGGCAAGAACTATCAGGAAAAAAACAGTTAAAATTTATTGCATGTAAATTGTCACAACAGTGGTGGGGTTGCAATTCCATACTATCATGACAAATATCTTTATGATAAGTGTCAACACTGAGCTGAGACACTGTGCCCTTGTGGCAAAAATCTTTTTTTCTTTCATCTGTTCTTCATGGTCAGTGCTAAACTGCAACATCTGGACATATAGTATTGCAAGCCTTTTTAATGTGTTCCTTGACCAGAACTGTAATTTTACAACTTTTCTGCTTCAGTAATTAGGGCAAGAGATACTGGAGATAGGTTGTGCTTCCTTACTCCCTACTTACTTAGTGTCTCTTCTGTCCCTCCCCAGCTAGAGCTTTCTGGGGTAGGGATAATGTTGTGTGCTGCTATCAGCTATTAGAAGAGATTCAAATGATTATGACTCTGCCATGCTCTATATTAACAGTATCTACATGTCTGACATGATTATGTCTGCAATATTAGACCCAGGGGCACAACCAAGCTTCCATATCTGCATGAGAAACTTGTCTGTGACCTGGCTCATCATGCAGATTAAAACTGGTTCCTGCAGGAAGAAATCCTGTGCCCTTGGTTCTACAGATAAAAATTACTAATGTAGACTGGCCAGGAGCTGCAGTATGCCCTAATAGCTCCCTGACCCTGGAGATTAATGACCATGACCTCAAGGCACACTAGTGCTCCCATCATCTAATTCTGAATAGTCAGAAACATTTATTTTCCAATGGACTTATTTTCTATCTGTAATGTCACCTACTGATAACAATCAGTAAGATGAAAATTTTTCATATTCCAAAAAGCTAATTTTTAATTCTCCCAGCAGAAAATATGGATCTTGGAGTCATTCTGATGCCTGTGAGGGGAGTGATCCAGGCATCGATGTTGTACATATTTTTCCCTGTTCAAATCCAGAAGCTGTAACTTGATTTTTTATTTTTTTTTTCAATTTGAGTCATGAAAAGATTTTACTTCTAACTAATATCAGCAGGAACATGAGCATTTAACATTTGACAGAACAGTGCTTTTAGTCTGAATGTTTTATTTAACTTTGTCAAAGACTTTGCACCACTGAAACACAGTGGCTAGATATCACTTGCTCTGTTTACACAACCATCACATCTAAGCTGTTAGCAAGAAACATCCCCAGGCACACTGATGTATTATTCAAGTATATTAACATTTGTTTTAATTAATATATTGACTACTGTATAAAGATAAATTAAGGAAAAACACCAGCTCTTTATTTCCAATTAGTTAGCAACAAGCCTGTCCTGAATCATGAGTGCTTCAAAATATGTTTAATTCATAGTACTTGTGTCATGTATATTTTAGAAGAAAATTGTTGATTATACTTTAGTCCTCTAGAGCTACCCTTATTTGGTTGGTAACTCAATCCTCTGTTTATAATGCAACTTTTCAGCAGGATAAATGCATTAGCTAAATCTTTGGTAAAAAAAGAAAAAAAAAAAGAATGTTCTAATCCCTGGAAAAGTTATTAACTGGTTACTCATAAAAAACCTAATCAAATCTCTGAATGTTCTGGCATTTTTAACTTTACAAATCCATTCAAAAACTAAATACAAAGCTATGACTCTGCCAAATTATCATCTTACCTTAAGGTTCTGTTCCCGTAACATCCCAGGTCTCCAATACCAAGATCATCAGCCATCAGTAAAATGATATTGGGATTTGAAACACTGTGTGTTTTGACACTGTTTATGGCACACTGGCAAATTATTAGAAGTAAAAGGAGCCCCATCTTCTTCCTGCTGTGTAAGAACAGGTGGAAAATATAAATAGACACTTCTTTTAAAAAAAATACTGATAATCTAATTTATTCTTACTATTACCCTTTGCATAGTAAAAGAAAAAAAGAAAGCATATTTTTCCTTCCACTTCTTTACACAGATGAGGCCTTTAAAGACAAATAAAGAACTAGGTACAACCTCAGTGGAAATTTTGCATACACACATGCACTACATAGCAACAAATCATAAGAGTTAACAATGCTTGGGCTTTTTCTTTTTGTTGTTGTTTGGTTTTTTGGTTGGTTGTTTGTTTGTTTTTCCTAGGTACGAATGTGATCTGAGGAACACAGAATCTGAAATCATTTAGGACCAAAACCTCTAAGGTTCATTGCAGAAAAAAACAGTTAATCAATTCCACTAAATGACTGAATTTCTCTTCAAAAATGGGGAAAAAATCCAGCCGAAATTACTGGAAAGGAATTAATATTATGGAAAAGAGGGTGAAGAGATGCACTATGAAATTATTGTAAGGAATGTTTAAAAAAAGGCTCTTCACAACATTTTAAATATCAGGGTCTATAACAAAATCAAGTAAAAATATTTGATATCATATCACAATGTTCTATAAACAATGCTCATGCCATATCCAACCTAAAACAGGAAGAAGAATGCATTGTACACAATACAACATACCATTACATGCTTTTATGGTAAAAAGCAGACCATTTGCAGATATACATGCTGTGAATGCTATTTTACCTAAATCAGAACGTGTCATCTCTCTGTTTTAAACCGTGCTGACTATGCCCTAGCTGAAACTGAGTGCCTTCAGGCTGTAATGGACTGTGCCAGGCATACACATCAAAAAGAACAGAGACTCTCTTTTGTCTCTAGTAAGACTCCTATCTCTTCTGGATGCAGACAGCCTTTTTCAAATGCAGGCGAGGCATGAGTTACACCTACATTCTGCATTATTCTGGGACAAGAAGTAAAGTGAAGGAAACCAGGACTAAGGTAGAAATTTGAAAGTGAAAGAGCAGAAGAAGGAAATAGAGACAATAATTTCCAGAGAGAATGGGGACAGCAGGTCAAGAAAGAAAAATATTGTAAATCAATGACTTACAGTAGTTAAAAGTAACTGGAGGGAAGACAGAGAAGACAGAACTGGAAGAGCTGGTACAAAGAGAGCAGACATCAAGGGAGACAGTCACAAATCAGTGAGGTGGGTGAAAGTATTTGTAGAGAAGACAAAATAGGCAGAACTAGAAGAGCTTACTCTGCCTTGAATAACAGGAATGGAAGTTGAGCACCAGCTGGAATGAGAATTGCAGACAGAAGTATTGAGAAATGGTAGAAGAATAAAGAAACTGGAAGGGATGACAGTCAATTGGAAAACAAAACTGAGGAACAGAGGTGAGAGAACTGGGAGTGTGTGGGAGGAAAGAACTGAGGAATTATGATTATGGTCAGAAGGTAAGATTGGGGACTAACATAAGAAGAGATCAAAATAGTAGGGAACAACCAACACAGACTGGGATTTCTGATTCCCAAATTCATTACTGCCATTCTGTCAGAAAGTATAGGTGCACAGAGAGCTTTAACTCTTTTACTGCTTATTCACATACAGATAAAACACTAGTAAGTATATTAGCTATTTTTTACTGCTTAAGGTACATTTTATAAACACTTCGGTGACAATAGTTCTGCCTTGGACTTCAGTCAGTAGCATCTAAAGATCCCAGCCTTATCAGTGCAGTATATCATTATCTTATTTATCCTATGGGAAGCAATCTACTTCATTTCAAACATGGAAAATAAATACACAAACTGTAAGACTAAAACAATAAATGCATTTCTGCAAGGGATGCATCTAACTCATCCTTCATCAAATAACTATACTAATGAAGTTGTGTAGCACCTACCATGGAGCAGATTTACCTTTCTTGCCTGAAAGGATAAACAAATGTGATTTGCTTCCCATGCATTGCAAGAGAACAATTAACACCCAAACTGACCCAAGAGGACAGGATGCTGCTACATCTTATGTTCCTACTCCACTGCTCAGACTGCAAAGGCCTCAAAGGCCAACTGCAATGGGCATGTTGAAAAAAGGGACATTATATGTCAGTGACATTTTACAGAGAGTTGTATGGATGCTTGCAAGACCTGCAGAAGGTAGCTACATTTATTACCTACCTCCATTTCTCATCTTGTAATTCAGTCAAAATAGTATTATTGAGAGTTGTCTCTAATACAATACTGCTGGATATTTCTCCACTCTGAAGGAGTATCTGTAGATACTCTCACACATTGAGCTATTTGCTTTCACCTGATATCATGCCCCTGAAGTGAAATCAACAAGGAAACAGGAAAAAAAAAATAATCCCAACAACTATGATTTCTCTGGTGTACTCTCTCTGCAGCAGATTTTCACGTGTCTTGAAAGGATGTGCATGGAAAGCAAGAAAAATCAGATGGATGAAATTGAGTGGAACAGACAACAGCAAAGAAATTCAAAGGAGCTAAAAGGGAAGGACGTGAGAAGAATGAAGCTCTGAGAATGCTGAGGGCTGTCCGTATTACACCCGGGTTTATCCTGGTGAAAATACAAGCATGTGCAGACCTAACATGAAAATGATAACACCAGATCAGATGAAGCTTTCAGCTAACTAATGTTTCCTCTCTGTACAGGGCCAATTCCAATACTTAAGAAAACAGTGCAAAAAAACTTTGCAAAAACATTATTTTACTAGCACACCCTTCTAACTTTTGGCAGTCAGAATAAAAGGTATTTTGGACAGGAGAACATTGTAATGAATATCGTTCCATGGATCTTTTAGCCTTCATGGATTTGTTACAGTCTGTTTTGAATCAATTTATTTTGTTTTGGTTTGGTTTTTTGCATTGAACCAATTTGCTTTTATTTTTTACTTCCGTAACACTCTTTAGGTGTTCCTTCAGTATGTGTCAGCTTTGAAGGCTTGTGTTTTACATTCATGTGGCAACATTTTTCCTTCTTCTTTGCATGTAGGGCACATTAAGTGCAAATTTTAAAGTTTGCTTCACTTTCCCTGTGATATAATACAACAAAGAGTACCTTCTTCCTGTCTAAGGTGGCTGCTAAATTAAATAGATTCAATTAATCTCCTATAACAACAGCCATATAACAATTTGTATTTCACATATCTTATTTCAACCTACAATACTTTCATCACTGCATACCTACAGGCATGCATACATGCACACACAGATGGGTCGATATGCACATACCATGTATGTGGGGGCATATACACATATCCTATTTTCCTAAATATCTTCAAATTGTATTTTTGGGATTCTAATACATATTTTCTATTAGCATTAGAAAAAACAAAGTATATTTAAGAACAAATGAAGGAAAGAAAAGCCCCAAACAGACACAATCCACTACCATGTGCATTTACCAAACACTTCTTATAAATTTTTGTTTACTTCATTAAAAATGCTGGTCAAAGAGTTGTCTTTTTTATTTCCCATCAGGATAACTGACTCAAGATATGATTGTCATACAATCATAGAATATCCTAAGTTGGAATGGACCTACAAGGATCATCAAAGTCCAACCCCTGGCCCTGCGCAGGACATTCCCAAGAATCACATCATGTGCCCCAGAGTGTTGGCCAAACACTACTTAAATTCTATCAGACTGGTGCTGTGACCACTTCCCTGAGGAGCCGTTCCAGTGTCCAACCACGCTCTGAGTTGAGAACCGTTTCCTAACATCCAACCTAAACCTCCCCTGACACAACTTCAGGCCATTCCCTCAGGTCCTGTCACTGGTCACCATGGGGATGAGATCAGTGTCTGCCCTTCCTTCCTTTTCCTCTCACGAGGAAGTTCCAGACCACAATGAGGTCTCCTCTCAGTCTCCTCCAGGCTGAACAGACCAAGTGCCCTCAGCTGCTACTCATATGGCTTCCTCTCAAGGCTCTTCACCATCTTCATTGCTCTCCTTTGGACTCTCTCTAATACTTCAATGTCTTCCGTATACTGTGGCACACAAAACTGCCCCCAGCACTAGAGGTGAGGCCACCCCAGGTCAGAGCAGAGCAGGACAATCCCCTCCCTTGCCTGGGTGGCAGTGCTGTGCCTGAACCCCAGTACAGGGTTGTCCCTCCTGGCTGCCAGGGCACTGTTGGTTCATGTTCAATTTGCCATGGACCAGCACTCCCAGGTCCCTTTCCATGCACTGCTCTCCAGCATCTCATTCCCCAGTCTGTACATCCAGGGTTGTCTCATCACAGGTGCAGAATCCATCACCTGCCCTTGTTGAACTTCACATGGTTGGTCATGGCCCAGGCCTCTAATTTGTCAAGGTCTTTCTGCAGGGCCTCTCTGCCTTCGAGGGAGGGAACAGCTCCTCCCAATTCAGCATCACTGGCAAGTTTACTTTGTATACTTTCCAGTCCTGCATTGTTTATGAAGATGTGGAAAGCACTGGGCCTAAGACGGAGCCCTGTGGAACCCCACCAGTGACAGGTCACCAGACTGATGCTACCCCATTCCCTGTAACCCTCTGCACCTGACCCATTAGCCAGTTGCTCACCCATCACATCACGTGTTTATACAGTTGTGAGATGGCTAATCCTTATCCGACTACTACAGACACACGCGTCTTTACAAGAACAATTATATGAAAATCTTTCAAACATGTCTTCCCTACTGAATTATCTCAGCATTTTTATTAAGTTTGATTAAGCAATTTATCTGTAAACTACTCTTTTAATGTAACAGAACCCTTGGAGAAAATGCTTAATATATTTTATCCTTGAAGGTATAGTGTTTTCTGATGAAATAAGCAACATTTAAAGATACTGACCTCATTAAAAAATGCTGTGCTATCCTTAAGCAGCATGCAAAAAAAGAAAAAGAATGACCTTAACTGAATGCTAGAACTCCAACAATTTCTCTAAGAGTCATAAAAATCACAATGTAAACAAACTAGAGACAACCCACCTTCCATAAAATTCTGAAAAGAGAAGATTCTTCAGCTTAGTGAGAAACAGAAGAGCAAGCTTTTAAATTTTAAGAAATGGCAAAGTAATATAATGTACTATAGATAACTTTCTGGTATCAGTTTCAGATTTGCTAAAATCTCTCAATTAATTCCTCTCTTACAAGTCAGTAATATCTGTTGAATCTTTGATTTCATATAATTGCTTTACTGAAATTTTTTCATCGTATTTCTATGATGTAGGTAATGTACATATGTGAAAATCTGTATTTCATTTATTTCGAGTTGTCTCACTGCAAGACAGAATTTTCACTTAACATAAGCTGGGAAAAACATCATAACAAATAATCATGTTTCTTGTTTAAGCATGATTAATTTTTGGATCTGAATTAAACAGAGATGAAGCCACAAAGCTCCTATCAGATCTAAGTTTAGTTTAGGTATCTTTCTGAAATGGTCTCTTGAGAATTTTCTACTTTTGTCTCAACTAAGTTACAGAACTTAATAGCAGTATTAATAAATAACAAACACTATGTCTGGTAGCAAATTATAACCTGAATGGAATAAAATATAATTTTGTGACATAATGTCATTTTATTTTAATAAAAATCCTATATAATTAGATACACATATTAGAGCACATACATTTTTACATGGCTACTGTTCCACAATATTCCCTGTTAGCCAAACACTCATTAAAAAATTTATTTTGATTATGGGCTTTGGTAAACAACGTAAGAGAGATCCTCGAGATAAAACAGTTGTCATCTTATTTGCCAGTTATGCACCTTCCTGAGGGGAAAAAAAAGAGCAAGCCAATCATGAGTAACTAACTACTAGTGATTTAGTCATGTCACTTCTGGAAGACCAGATATAAGTATTCAAAACAATTAAAAGAAAAATTAAAATAAATCTTCCTTACATACTTTAAGGGCTTAGCCAAACTCACCCATGGTATTTAGCTTACTTAATAGTTTTGAAAGATGTGGAGTCAGGGTTTTTTTAATATACACAGATGTTGACTGAAATATCTATTTTTGACACGGCCTTTTTCAAGAGTGTCAAATGGATATGAGGAAGAACTCGTGTGTCTGAAATTTTGCACTTTAGTGTTATGCAAGCAGATAAGACTCACAGCTCTGCAAGACTGTGACTCTTACACATGGAATCAACAGAGATTTTGGTTGCATCCATTTGAACCGGACAACACAGAAACCACAGCTTCATCTCAGTGATTGGTTACAAACTCTTCATCTTTGCCTAACTACAGCCGCACTGGTCTCCTTTGAGTTTCTGTTCATGTTCAAAGCAGTATTTAAAAAAGATGGTTAAATAAAAGTTCAAACTATATGTAATATTGGACTAAAACACTCAACTCCACCAATACACTGCCTTCACAGGGACAGCGCACAGATCTGAAGGTTGGTATCGAAGTCCTGCTGTAAGTAATTGAAGGGACAGTAACACAAATAACCAACCACTTAGCACTGAATTTTATTTTCCTTCAATAGGAAAACAGTTTCTAAACCATTTCCACTGAAATGGTAGCCTTTGAATGCCTATCAGAGAAAAACATGAAACCTAACAGAAAAAAAATCTCAAACAACTCAACTCCCACCAAAACTCACCTCTCTCCCCTGAGTTACTCGCTGGACTCCCCTGGAGTCTGTTAAGATCAAAGCTTTGAACTTTATAACATCATATTCCTCTACCTACAATCTCTACCTACAGTCACTTTTCTAGACAGAGTGGCTTACCAGAGGAAATTGCAGGGAAATGACCAATTAATGCTTCTTTGCTACATAAAGCTAGCAAGTAGCACATCAATAAAATGACCCAGTATGCTATGCTATTTCCAAAATGATGCTTCATTTAAAGAAAAAAGGTATTTCAATTAGTTTGTTCTCAAAGTGTTATTATTTTTATACCAATTCTATTGCTATTTATACTTTCATTATGGTAACACTTAAGGACTCTCAATAATGCTGATTGTACCAGATAGAATAATTAAGAAAAGGCTGAATTCAACCATTACTGATTTTTCCCACACAGGATTTAAGTACCTTTATGGCCCATAGCAAATAGGCACTCATGGTGCAAATCAAACCACGTGAATTTAATCATCTTTAAGTTAGGCATGTAGTCTGAGCTAATTATTTAAGCTTTCTTTATAATTAATAGGAAGATATAGGTACCTTAAGAGAGTTTCTTCTTAAGACTGGTATAATGAGGTGTTGGAAGGGATGCTCACGACCTTTTACCACAGACTAGAAAGCCTAAACACCTAGTTTAGACTAGATTTCTACAAAAGGAATAGTTACATGAGATAAATCCCACCCTGATGATGCATTGCCTATATGTGCTCAGCATAAAATATGAAAAAACCCCTTTGTGTAATAAATAAACATGAAGTTTTTCAAACAGTATGATGTGCTCTACCAACCTTACTGGTGTAACAGTTTCTTACTCTGTGAGTAGTAATTCCACTGAAATCTAAGAACTAGGGAGAATTCCTCACGAATATTAGTTGTAAAATTTTTCTCCAAGGGATGCATTTAAGTATTTTTCCTTCCCAGACTGTATAGCAATCTGATGAATATTCCATCGTAAATATTTTATTCTTTCATTACTCTAAAACAAAAGAGATAAGAGTGATCCATCCAACAGCAATGATTATTTTATAGGAATATTGGTAATTCTCTAACTGAAGTCAGCTATAGCCAACACGTATTTAGCTTACAGTCACAAGTTGATTGGAAAAATAAACATTATTTTGATGTAGCTCTGAAAGAACAGAACTTATTCAAGACAGACATCAAGGAACCTCTTGTCAGAGCTGACCAGCCAACAGACTGAGTTCAGCCCGTCTACTCCCTGCCTACGTTTCTGTGAGCTGCACACACAAGGCAACCAAAACAGCCTGTGACTGGCCAGTCATTGCTGGAAAGTAGCAGGATCTAGTTACAGTTCTCGCCACAGAAGAAAACCCACTTCTGTTCCTGATATAAGAAAAAGTCTGTTACTGTCCATGGGCACTGTTCAGCAATTCATACGGATAGCCAACATTTTGGTCATGTCGCTACACACACATACAAGTATCCTACATGTTCTCCTGACTCCCATCACACCATGGGAAATTCATCCGTTCTAACCATGGAATAGTGATGCACATGCTTGTCCTGTCACGTAAGAGGAAGGAGAACAGGTAGGTTGTTTTGGCAGCAGAGGGGGACTCCAGGGGATGCCTCTGTGAGGACAGACCAGGGGCTGCTCTGTGCTGAGCACAGCCAGTTCCAGACAGCTCTGCAACGGACCCACTGTCAGTCACAGCTGAGCCCATCAGCCAAGCTGGTGGCACCTTAGGGAAACATTTTTAAGAAAGGGCAAAAATATTCGGTGGGAGGAACGAAGACAGGGCTGTGAGGAGCAGAGGGAGAGGAGGGAAAGGAGGAAAGAATAAAAAGGCCAGAGCAGCAGGAAGTGCTCCACACTGGATCAGGTACATGCTCAAAGGCACTGTGGTCTGTGGAGCAACAAAGAGTGGCAGAGGGAAATAGCCAAGCACTGACTTCAGCCTTATATGCCACTCAGTGCTTCCCTGAAGAAGGCACTGTGCACAACCTGCAGCAGTAACACGGCAGGAGATTGCTGGAGCGCAGGTGTGGAGACTAGGAAAGTGAAAGAGAGGAATATGAAGCTGAAGCCGGGAAACTGCAAGGAAAACTGTTTTTCCTGCAAGATTAAATGTTTGTCCTTTTTTCTTGTTTTGTTTCCCAATAATCCAACCAATTAAATATTTATGCTACCTAGTATTAAATTAAGTTGTATTCCCTAAGTGGTTTTGCCTATGACAGTGATTTTCCTGTCTTTATTTCACCACCAGTTTTCTCACTCTCATTCCTACTAATTTTTCCCCATATCCTTGGGGAAGGAAGTGAGCAAGCAGCTGTGTGAGTTCTTGGCCGTTAGGCAGGGCCAACCCACCACATTTAAAGTGTAAAAGAATAAGTGGATCTAATGGCAAATGATTTTTATTGATTATCAGTAGCCAAAAATTTCTTTGCTGTTATTGACTCCATCTAGATCCTAAAAGTTAACTTTTTACCAGGGAGAGAAATGGCAAAGCTTATTAAGCAAAAAATAACTTGAGACCAACTGACTTATGGTGTTGCTGCTATAAGTGGGAGGCTCAAAAGACATAAACAAACACCTTCTCCTTCCTCTTAATTTGCATGGATAAGAGACATTAAAAATAAACAAGTAGTGGCTTATTAAAGACCAAGCTCCTTCCTTGCAGTTTCTAAAACCGGAAAATCTGGTTTATGTTACTTCTGTCCTACTAATATTCATGGAATGGTGTCCTCATTCTGCAAACAGTTATGAATGAAGTTGCTTGGAATTTTTTTGACAAAAATCCTTCTAGCAGGAAAAAATGGTTTTAAACCAAAAAAACCCATTTTTTTTCTATTTTAAATGAGGCAATTTAAAAGTGAAATTGTTCTACCTTACTTTTAAAAGTTAAAAATAGCCTGAAAACAAACCACTTTTGTTGTTCTTTTGGCTGGGAGATATTTTTACTGTGTTATTTTGACTTGAGTTAAAAGATTAACCCACAAATTACCAGATTTTTAGGACCTAAAGCAAAATTAAAATAAAGATAATAGCTTTATCCATTCATCATTTCTCTTTTCCCACAAAAAACATAATGAAAAAAGAGCTTCAGAAAAGTGGGGGAGGGGCGTGTCAGGAGGAAGTAAGACGGTAAGTAATTTTTTAACTACCTTTAAAGAGATACTCCACTTGCATAATTCACTAAACAATACAAGTATGAATTAGCTTAAAAATAAAATATGATTATTGCAAAGCAGATTTGAAAACAATATGTAAAGATCATGAAATTAGGCGGTCCTACAAACCAGAAAAATGTTTACCCTAGGAAGAACACTCATACACTTAGGAAAAAAAGAATGATGAGCTGCATAGTGGCTATACTATGGTAGCCTGACTGCAAACTACATACATCAGAATCTGCTAAAAAATGTGCCAAAAGACAAAGACATTTACAAAACAAGACATACACATGAACCAAATCTGTATCCTACTTTCAAAGGTTTGATCATTTACTGATTTCAATAACCCTACAGATAAGTAACTGACTCTCCCATCAATAAAAAAAATTTTGACTATACTTAGCTTGGCAAAATATTTGAGGGATGGACTTTAAAGATCATAGGATTAGGTAGAAATTAAAATTAATATCTTAAAATGAAGGATACCTGAAACACCAAATAATTCTAAGACTAAAAATATATGTCTACAATACAAGAAGAGGCTAAGTGGATCCTTAGAGACAGACAGAAAATAAAAATACCTGAACAAATAGTGTAGAAATGCATATATTGTATTACAGCAATACAGGAAAATCAGCAATTTAATCCAGAGGTATCCAGGTTTGTTCTGCCCTATGTAAGCAGAAAACTCTTGCTCCTTCCCTCCCTTCCTCCCCTTCTTCTTCTCTAGTTCTTTACTCCTTGCTTCCATAGGAACTCTATGAAACTTATAAATTCTTGCTGTTAGAACAGCATTTTTTTGCACACAGGCAAAATCCCAACACAATAAAATGAAAATTACTATTAGCTGAAAACTACAACAATTCATTTCATTTTCACCTTATTTTGTATGACATTTTAAGATCATAAATAAATATAAAAAGTATTCAGAAAAGGCATTTTTCTATTTTCTTGTGGTACACATTTTTCTTGTGGTACACCAGCATTAGCTTCCATTTAACATTTTAAAGTTTCTCAATAATAGCTCCAGGGGTCTCATTATCTTTTGGCTTGGACTGGAGCATGCTGCCAGTATTTCTGAAGCAAACAACATGATTTTCCAATTGTATGAGAATGTTTTTAAATATGTTTTTAAGAAAGGATGTTTTCCTTTGCTTTGTGCCTTTAGGTATAACACAACCTTATGTTTTTAAAGGATGGATGGATTCTGCTCATCAGTGAGAAAGAACATATCAATTCCTCTATCCAAAATGCTTTTTTTCAGGACAATACTTTACTGCTATTATTAGACACCTGCTATACTAGACAACATACCCCGTCGTCTATGATAATAACATAGGAACTAGAGATGTGATGCTAAGAGTTACTCTTGCAAGTGACTAACCCATGTCAATAGCTTCTAATTTTCTTCATCATAATAGTCAGTTCTGTCAGCAGTGCAGAATATAAACAATACCAGAGAAAAACAGATCAGTTTGAGCTCTGTACCCCAAGATTTCCTTAAGAGATCAACTGATTCTTTAGCATGGTAGACAAAAAGAGGCCATTTTTGCAGCAAATTTGAAACATTTGTCCAGGATGCAAAAAAAAAAAAAAAAAGCCAAAATCGGCATTATTGCATACCCAAAGCCATTCAAACTGGTGTGCTCACAGCTCAGAGTGCCATAGCTACAGCTCTTGTTAAGCATGTCTTAAAAAGCCATCTCAATTGTCCTGGAGTCCTCCTCTCAACTAAACTTCTCACCTAAACTAATTTTATTTCATTCCTCCTTATCCCCGAGCTTCCACTCATACAATCAAGCCACCCCACAAACCCTTCTGCAACCCTAATCTTTCCAAACCATGCCCTATCCTATTTCTAAACCATTCTTACTCAAGAATCCCACATCAATGTGCCGTCGATGTAAACTCAGGCTGAATACCTTTTGGATGCAGTGGCTCGACTCCTCCAATTTTGCTTGCCCAGGTGCTGCTACTGCCACTGCCTCTCCAGCACTAATCACTGCTCTCAAGGCTGCTGTGCCTTGCTGCCTGCCTCCTCCATGACTTCCCTCAACACAGGCTCTTCCACAGGCAGCAGTACACACTGCTCCCTGTTGGCAACTGGGGCTGTCCCTGTGTTTGAGCAGCCTCAGCTGTTGGTCTGACCAGGCTTTAACACACGTCTTGCTAAAATCCACCTACAGAACATCCGAAGGGCAGAAGCAAAATACATGTTTGTGAGAAAACAGGATGTAGGGAATACATATTATTAATGAGTCACTACAAAACTACATAGCATAGCAAGCAATATGTATGGCCAGATTCTGTTCAAACACTTGTTTCGGTTAAATGGGTTTCTGCTCTTTCATCTTCCCTCTTGTCTCAGTGTGGTTGCTCAAACACAGTTTTTCTGTTTAAGCCTGGCAGATACAACCTATCCAGAAGTGACGATTTTTTCTCTACCTTTTCCCTTTCTCTATTACTCCTTGCCAGTCTCCTGTATCTCAGTGATTCCTCTTACAGATACTGTCCCCTCAGTAGCTGTGTTTACCCCCAGTTTGCAAGTTGGATGTGTATGAGGTAACAAAGGAAAATACTAATTTATTTACTATCACTTTAAAAGTTACAGTTAAGTCTTGCAGGCTTCCACCTTTGAATTGAATGGACTATGTCAGATAAGACACATTGCACGTGAACCAGAGTCACTTCAAAACTACAAGCTTGTTTCTGAACTTACCCCCTCCGAAACTATTTAACAATTCATTTCCATTCAATCCTTGAAACAGACTTCATAATCAAAATTAGATACACTTTTAACATTAGTTTTTAAACAACCAGAGCTTAAGTGCTAAGAAAAAATCTGCTATGGCACAGCTGGAAAATATTCTAGGTCATAAGGACCCTGCTTCCTTTTTTCTTCAGAATGCTTTTACAATTCAAGTAAAGCTTATATTCTTTTTAATCTGTTTGAGCCGGGCAATGCTCTACTCCATTGCAATACCTGATAACAAAGTGCATTGTTACAAAATAATTTGCCGCTATAGTTGATAGTATCTTACAGATATGAGTATATGGTTTCAGCAATCTTTTTTTCTTTATTATAAAAAATACGTTTGCATTAAGTTAATGCAGAAAAGACAACACTGAATTTGTTACTATTTCTCATAATTGCTAATTTCCTGCCATGAAGAATTTTTTTGAGCTGTGAAAGAATATGAACTCCAACTACACACTACCCCAATGTTTACAATTAAACTATATACAAATGACAGATTTTGGGGCAGAAAGGGCTTTTACCTTATATCACAGAATTGTTTCAGTTTCTGTCTCTCATTTTCAAACAAGATGGCTGTGCAATTATCAGTATATGGGTACAAAGTCCAGTCACGTGAACTGAAACAGAAGGGTGGAGGGGAAGAAGGACAACACTGAAAAAGATAACTTGTTATACAAGACTGACAGGATTTATTGATAAGACACTGCTTCACTAGCACGAAACAATCTCAGCATATTCTCATAATGGATATATACTTGTACCTAACCAAGACATTTGTTTAGTTTGCTACTAAAGATCTCCTGTTAGAATTTTTAATGATTTTGCACTATATTTTTGGAAAACAATGGCTGTGCCAGAAAATCAGGTACATTTCTGCCTTATGTACATGTGGGAAGCATTCCTATGGAATATCTACATAGCAATTTTGGACAAATTGCACTGAAACACCTTTTAAAGTATAACTTCAGATCAGTTTTTTCAAACTCTTCCATTAGAGGTATAGAATATTTAGAGATTCTCTTTTTAAAAATATATACATTATAGCCCACTCTGGTTTGCTCAATATGCATTGTCTTAGAAATTATATGTGCTCCCACAAAATGACTGGTCCCAGGAAGCCCAAGGACCCTAAAGTGAAAAATCATTTATTAAACTTCCTAAAGTCCTAGCTAGTTGACATCTTACCTTCCTGCCCAGCCATTGTACTCCTCACCCCAATTTATGCATTTGTCACACGGAAATTTGATCAGGAAGAGAAAGATGGATATCCAAAGATATATGACAATCACTGCTGATGAAACTTTACACAATCCAAGCATTACAATCTCAGTATGAAATTTTACTTTCCTTCCAGGCAAAACCTGGAAGCTCATAATGACTGTGAGAAATCAAATTGAACCAAGGTTTTTGAGCAGCTGTCTAAATTCAAAGTTTAAATTACATTTTTCTGTGGTTCAGGAAATCAGTACAGCTTGTCCAGAGCTTTCTTCTGCGTTTTTCCTGTCTCTTTTAAAATAACACTCTATTTAACAACTTTGAACGAATTTTAAATTACCAACCTTTTTTCTGTCTTAAATACAGATTGGAAATGCTTAGCCCTACCTTAGGCCTTTGAAAAACTGCACTATTGTCTTGCATTAATTGGAAGCATTAAAAAGTGAATATAAAGACAATTTAAAAAAAAAAATCTTGTCAATCTCTCTAAAATAAATAAGCAACTACTTTTTAATCCCTTTGATTAATGATATTTTTAGATTAATAATACTTTAGAAGGTACTAAAAACCCTCTGCATATGGACAAAAAAACAGTACTAGAAATTCAACAGATGAGAAACAACATCCACTGGCAAAACACCATTTCTTGTGTACATATACTGGAACTCTTAAATGTACAACAATAACTATTTACTTACAGTAAATTTTATTAAAACATATAATTGTTAAGCAACATTATATCAAAACCTTGTGATTATGGAAATTAGTAGAAAGTAATGATAAAACAAGGACATGTATGACAAACCATAGATAAAACGAATGAAAAGCAGACTTGTCTGTGCTAATTAGCATGACAATTCAAGGCATTTGATATGGAAAAACAAAACACAGTGTATAAAGATTTATTCATTCTAACTGTAACAGTATGCAAAAAATTACACGTTAGTAAGTGAAAAAACAAACATCCTCCCCCGCTCATATCCAAATTTGAGTACTGAATGAAGATTGAATAGACGGGTTTTCTTTGTTTAGGTTTCTTTTCCATGTTTGATTAAAAATCACTAAAGGGTGCTAAAGTGACAAATATGTGATGACTTCAAAGCTTAAGCAGGACTGAAAATTGAAATGCCAACAGGGAGGCTGCATTTAGCTATAGCCAATAGGGTACTATGTTATCCAGTAATGTATTCTCCAATGACCTATGTTACTTAATGGATTATATTACCCATTTTGACCAACAGGTGTTTTTGTGGTTTGGGTTTCTTTTTTCACATGGATATGAACACAGAGTATATTTTTTTTTCTTTCATAATTTATTAGAAACATTTTTTTTAAGGTACTTTGTACGTCTGGTCACAAATGGGAGTCCGTATCTACCTATTATATATATGAATGTTCAGGTCATTAAATTGGTAAAGGAAATTATGTTTTTAAGCAGTGTTTGGGATGAAAAGGAGGAAGAAGGATGCCTGACTCAATTTATTGGTATCTAGTGGAAAGGCAGAGCTGCAGAAAGGCAGACCGTTTTTTTCAGTTTATCAAAACGTCTCTGCCAAAGCTTTAGAAGTTTACGATTCAACTTTACCACACCACTAAATGTTCATCTCCCAGGTACCACACAGTGTCTTTGGAAAAACAAAACATGATAAGCAGGATGCCTTACCCTGCCTGGTTGTTGGTGCACATGTAAATGCTTCTGCTTCCACATAGACCTACTAATACAAACTTGCATTTTACTTAAATTCAAATGAAACATACCAGTAACAGAGCTAAAATGCAACAAAGGGTATTTGTTAACTTCTCTTATCATTGTGAAACCCAAGGAATAAAACTATTTTCAAAGGATATTTTTGAAAGACAGTTATCCAGAATTAAAAGGTAACAGTTTTTCTGTTCTAGGGACTTTGTAAAAATGGGGTTATTGGATTCTAGAGAACATTAACAAATCATCTGTGAAAAACAATGCTTAAACTTCATTCTTCAGCTTAGTCCAAAAAAAACAGTGGCAAGTTTCCCTCTGAAAATTATGTAGTCATGTAGTTATCTTGTGAAATCTGTGGATTACAGAGGATTTACACAGTCCTGAGGAAGTCCCAAAGGTTTTTATACATGGAACTCTATGACACCATCTAAAGATTTTGTTGTTTTTTGTTGTTTTTTTTTTAATCGTGGTTGTGATTAACTTTGGTTAAGAGTTACATATGGGAGTTTAGCTGGAAGAATATGTTGACTATGCCATGTAAGAATCAAGATTCAGGTTTTGTAGCTGCTATAACCATACCTTCTGACTATCAAAGGATACCAGTCTAAGCTACCTCGAGTCATAAACAGAACAGGATTTTTAAAGAAAGGTAGGCTTGAATTCCTTCCTTGGGTAGGAATAATATTTTTCATTTGACCTACAAGATAATTTGTTTTATTATATTTCCTGGATGTAATGAAGTCAGAAAAAGCAGATGCATGTTCAGGTCCCCACACTTTGTCAGGTCCTTCAAGAATAAACAATCACCCAAATACTAAAAAATTGAAATCAGGTAAGGTTTTACTGTATTTCCACCAATTTCAGGAAGCTTTGGTGCAAACATCACCATAGATGATGCTGGTAGAAATTCAGTGAGAAGGGTGTCACATACTGAGTGAAGCTCTATGCCCCCTGAAGCCTATAGGCTTTCCTCCATGCTCTGTAACTCCAGAATATACCCTAACCATGCCTCATTTCATGACCACAACACAATCTGAGTTTTGGGATGGTCCATTAGCATATATAGCCATCTTAATATTAATAGTCTTGTTAATAGCTTTTGGAAAATTGCATTAGTCTAATTTTTCCAGATGAGAGCATAATTATTGGCATAAAAAGGAAAAGTCAGTGAAAAACAGATTATGGAGCCAGGCTGTCAAACACTGTCATTAATACAATACTTATTCCCTTTTGCTTGTAGCAGTCACTGGTCTAAACAACACATACAATACTTCTGAAACAGTGATACAACAATTCATTCTGTAACACAGCTTCTTGCAGATATCTGCCTCATTAGGCTTGCAAGATAGTAGTTTTTCATACTTAAAAATGCATAAAAAGATTTTGAACTGTTTGAAGAGGTAATAAGCTCTTAATGGGCTAGAGATGTTGTCACTGATCGCTTCCAGTGAAGTATGATACTGACTCCTCTTAATTACTGAAAATACATATAGAAGTGAACCATAAAGAAAATTTTAAATTGGACAAATAGCAGTAAAAGTTTTGAGCTTTTTGGCTTGGTACAACATGGGGAACAACCTAACTAATCAGCAGTAAAAATCAAACTATGACAAAGACGGTAATTCAGTTCTTATGTTAATTCAAAGGTGTTGGTCTCTCTGGGCCTATAAAGGCATCCTAATAGCAAAAGATGACCTTCTATTTGTCATTTATAAACCACACACCTGCAATAATGTACCCGAGTGCTGGACTTCTCTAAGGATATAGAAAACCTAAAATGCTTTAGAGCAATCAAAATGCTAAACGCTTCAGAACACATAACTTATGGCAATAGGTTAAAGAAATGAACTTTGTAAAATAAAAAAAATTAAAAAAAAAAAAAATTAAAAAAAAAAGAGTAGAGGAAGATGATAGAATTTCCCAGCAGAGCAAAAGATTCTCTGAAAGATTCAGAAAATTTCTGGCATAATGTTTGGACAGATATTTTAAGCATATACAATTCTATTGCAAAGGATTAATCTAGATCTTGAATATCTCTTGTGGTCTTATGTGTATGTAAATACATGAAATGGAAGTCTAGGAACCTTTCAAACCTGCACTGTCAGTGTAAGCAATCATTTCCCTTACAGAACTCAAGGTGAAATGTTTGAGATTACCCAATTAAGTGGAGCTAGCTGTCTTATTTATAAAACAAGGAATACCACTTGTAAACACTGATAGAATTAGATCGTTAGATATTAGGGATACCTAGAAGAAAGCAATGAAGTCCCAGTGCTGTCAAGCCAATCAGGCCTTGACTTTTTTCCCTGTTTTATGAAAGAAAGTGTCTTGTTACTGGTCATGTACTAACAACATTTCAATTGAAATTTTAAGATAAGAAATAAAGCTACATCATTTCCTCATCTGTTTTGTTAAAATACACTGAACCTAATTCCTTAATGTAGGTAAACATAAGCTGAACTTAAAGTAAGTGGACAGCCTAGTGAAGGGACTATTTCCTCACCCAAAAATTAATCAGTGCCTTAAATGGCAGGGGTCACAAAGTGTATGTGCCACTAGCTGTGCACAAGAGCATCTTCTGAGGTATACTACCAGTACATTTGTGTGTCTGCACATGGGAGGAGGAGAACAGGTCAGTAGCTTCTGTGGCAAGAGAACCCAAACAAATGGAATTATGACTTGGTTGGTAGGTACACTAACTCTGGCAGCCAAGGAATAGTCCCAACTCCCATAATGAGGAACAGCCTAGATGTGTAATACAACTCTGCTGCAATGGGACTCAAGAAGCAGCTGGCAAACTCTGCTTGGCACTGCCCCCTCTCCTCTCCCCACCATTTCTGCTTCATGATCAGAGTTGCTACTTCGTATGTACCAGCATAATACTGTAACTTTTCTGCCTAGATAGATCTAGAAGCTGAGACTGCCAGAATCACTGCAAAGCAAGAAAGGTCACAGTACCGTATGATAGCTGGCCTCCAACTGCCTCCCTGCACTCCCCAGGCTGTCAGCATGTTCTCCCTGATCATGCCCTGACATTCCCTGATGCTCAGCCAGTTCATTTATTTCTACTCAACTCTTCTGGACAGATACAAACTTTTAAGGGCACACAGCCACAGAGTAGGCAGAATGTCTGAGCTCTGGAGATTCAACTCCCCAGCTTGTTGTATACCAACAATATGGAATATTCCCAACAACAGGGAATATGTACACAAAACCTGAAACTGGACCAGCATTTCAGATCAGTGGCTTAGAGACCTTGTGACCCTGAGAATCACAATTCCTTCTCTCTCTTCTCAATCCGTACATCTAATTACCACAGCCTTTGAAGAGGCTGAGCTTAGGAACCCAAGACTAAAAGGGATCACTGGAAGGGTGACTGCTTTCAGTTTCATCTTTACTGCCGGCAACTGAATGATAGATGTCTTACTCAGAAAGGTTCACAGAACGTGCATTCCACATGACAGTACAAATACAAAATTCTTCCTATAATCTATAACAATCAAACTGTAGTAAAAAGAAAAAAATAGCAATTACATTCAAATGCAGACAAGAAAGAAAAAGAAGTTCATAACAAATACTTTAGGTTCCTGCAACAGTGGGAAGTTAGACAAATGAAAGTTACACAGCAAGCCTGTATCACAGGAAAAGTAAAGCAGGATACAACACTTCATATCTTATCTGGGGATGCAATCTCTTCTGTCTTAATCTTTCTGATAGTTAAAGGCTAAGCAGGATCCAGCCATTAACCACTTCAGGATTTTCATTACAATGACACTGCTAATCACGTGAGCAGTTTGCCTGTGCACAGCCAATATTTTACTAGAAGACCAAAAAGTATGTCAACAAGCTAAGTCACAATCCATAAAGGAAAGTAAATGGCTCTCAGTGACTTTAACAGAAGTAAAAATGGCCCTAAAAAATTATATTAAGGCTTCCTTTCCCAGCTTCAGAAACTTTGGTCTGTTGTACAATCCCACCACCAAATACAGCAATTGACATCTAAAAATATCAAAGCATAGCTCCCCTGTTCCTTCTTGTGTGCTTGGTTAGCTTTTCTAGAATTTCATCCCACATTGCTGTCTAAGAACCTTTTTATAGTGCCTCATCTAAATTTACAGATGACAAATGTGGATCTTCACTTCATTCTCCTGCAGTGTAACACATCATCTTTCCTGCCTTTGTAACTAACACACTTGTAATTGGTGGTCAACACCAAAATCTAGAAAACAGATGGCTCTCCTGTCCCTGCTTTCCTGGCTGAAAGAAGACACATATGATTGAATAAAAGAGGATATACTCCCTTTTAACTGAGATAATCAATAAAACACTACCTAGATCAGGAGTTGCATGGTATTATTTCATTGCTTTAAAACATATGCTCATTTTTCATTTTGCACCTATAAAAACAAGAACTGAAACAATACAATTCACCTAATTCATAATCTTAAGGTGAAAGGCGCATGTTTGGTGACATCCAGCACTGCAGGGGTTGCATTTTCTGAAGGCTTATAGGCTTAACTATAGCAACTGTTGTGAATCTCAGCTGATACCTGAAATTAAATTTAATTCTAAATCATTCCAAGTAATTTGTTCCTAATAGTGGGTTTAACAGCTGTTCCTGTAAATCATTATGAAAGCTTTTAAATTACTGGATTTATTCAAGTCTTTAGATTATTTTTTAATATTCACACCAAAACGGATTATAATCTGTTTATCCTCTTTGTCCAGGTGCCTGCACAAAAAGAAAAATAAAGTCAGTCATTTCTTTGTGAAACACATAGTGCATATGCTCCTATCAATGACATAAAAAGACAGGTAAGTGAATGCATGCTTTGAGCACAATATGAAATAGTAAAATATGAAGCTGCAATTATTGAATCATATGTATTACCTATGAAAACACTTAAGCATATTCTGAAGCTTTTATGCCCCAGGAAAGAACTTTGTCATATAAATTTCAGTGATGTACAAAACTTTCAGCTTCAAACTAAAAAAACCCAAACAAAAATAGAAGTTAAGAAACGGTTAAGATGACCAAGTATGTAAAACACTGTGTTGTATACTTAATAACCCCATGGCACCCAAGTATTTTTACTTTATCTCACATTCAAGGACAATAAAACCAATGTGATTTTAACATATTACTACAAAACCAGTGAAAATAGATTTGTTTGGGGTAAGAAGGGCTACTTACAAGCAGTTAATTTACAGTTGTTTAAAAAACATCCAGATATATTTGCACCATATAACTCCACATATCCGCTTTGGTGTATGCCCAGATAGCAACTTTAAATAATTTTTAAAATGTACATGAAGTTAATTGTGTTCTTCAGACTTTTCAGGATTCAAGTCTATCTGCAGAATTATATATCAGTTATCCAAGTTCATTCTTCTCAA
The DNA here is from genome assembly GCA_013397895.1 of Origma solitaria. Lineage (NCBI taxonomy): Eukaryota > Metazoa > Chordata > Aves > Passeriformes > Acanthizidae > Origma > Origma solitaria. Next base: position 223,299 of record VZRL01001508.1, read on the forward strand.
TAAGTATATATCAGGTTCGTAGGAATATAATTAATTATTGGCGTTCATAGTTACTGTACCTCAACTACAATATGCTTCTCATAACTCTAAAGTTATTGAAGTCCTCATAACTCAAAGGCAGATTCAAATAAGTAATAAAATATGGTAGCAAACAAGAAATCAATTGCACAGTTCTCAACCTCAAATTCTTTTCACTCCCTTTCAAAAAACAAAAAACCGAAAACCCAAAACAACAACAAAACCAAATATTACTGCTGAGTCATTTGATACAAATATTTAAGACAGTTAAAGAAAACTTAGATTAGCATATTCTCTTACTTACGTATCTAGAAAACTATGCTCCACCATGAATTAAAAGTTGCTTGGACTTTTACTTCATTTCATTCTGTTAGTAAAAAGACTTAGTCACGCAGAATAAACCTGAACAGTTGTCTATTTTGGGGAGATTTTCCTGTGTTTCAACACAGCTTTGAAGAATCAAGTAAGCTAACATCACACTCATTATCACTGATGAGCCAGGGTAAAGCAAAGAAAATTGAGGTCATCAGCCTGTCAGGCAATGTGACAGTCTTGAAATGTGTACCATAGGATTTGTAACACAGACCATTAAACCCTAAAAATGTTCCGTTTCTGTATTACACTTTAATTTTGTGGGTTACTCTCATATAGATTGCCTATGACTTATTTCCACTTTAAATACTCAAAGGTTTTGAAAAATCCTTATGTTTTCTCATATGACCTGGTAATTTACATGCTAAAAATAGTGATTTTCTCCCCTTTTTAGGAGGCTAAAGGAGACAGAACTTGTGATCAAATACTTTTACTTTTTTCTAATTAGAACAATAAATCAAGGTAACAAGAAAAAGCTACAACTGTTGAGTAACAAATAAAGGTTTTACTACGTCACCATATACATAATTAAAAACCAGCTTTTTAGAATATTTGCTAATTAGAAAGTTGATGAATCCACCTCAGGTACAACTGCCACCAAACATCATTACCCATCTTCTTTAAATTTTTGTCACAGCAGCATGTACTCTTACAGCAGTAACACACTCTTTCATTGGACAGTACAGTACTACCATTATAAGTATTGAGATTACTACTTCTTTAATTCCCTTTAAAAGGTTAACAATTTTCTTGACAGGCTGTATTAAGGATTTTACATTTCTATTGATTCTAGCTATGCTCCCACCTAAGCGAGCTATGAAAGACACTATAAACATTTGCTGGAAATAAAACTGGAATATTGACTTGTTGCACAGTGTTTATTGCAGAAACAAAACAGCTGTGGGCATTTTTAATACTCATATATTGTAAGGTTACAAAAAAAAGCATCTGAAAGCTCAGGAACCATTTTCTTAAACCTAGGCAGGAACTAACAAATGTTTATGTCATAACTACACATGGAATTTTTAAAAGACGTTTAAGGTACTGAGCACAGTCTTCTTCCTAGCCTACACAGACAGGGCCTAAGCAGCATTATCATTACAGAATGAGACAAGGTGGAAGAAGAGAAAACCAACCCAAAACTCAAAAAACTTTGTTTGAAAGTCAAGTTTTATTATTCAAAAGGTACAAGTAAAGGTCAAGGTTGTTTTATTTCCAGAATAGGAGAAGGTGTGAGGAGGATTCTGTGTCTATATTTCACACAAATATAGGGTGAGTGTACTTTCAAGGGAGAGGTTTTGGGGGTAGGTAAGATGCTTAAAGAGGCTAAATTAAAATTCAAATATAGCCGTATGACACCTACGGATAAGGCTTTAAAACCCACCACTAACTTGCTAAAACGGTGAAGCATTGCCAATTCAAATGAAGACACTACTAGAAAAAAAGAATTGCTTCAAGGCCTACCTACAAATGAGACAGGACTTCCCCCTATGTGAAGCTGCAACTAACCACTGCCTTCACACACAGCAGCACATCACCAGAAACCTTCAAGCCAGTATGTCACCTTGGGAGCCTGATACAGCTCTTTTCATGCCTGCCTCTGCAACTGGTGCTTCAACCATCTTCATGCCCAGTGGAGTAACCTGCATAAAGAAATACAAAAGGAAAACTGATGAGGTAAGTTCCCTCTCACCCTCCCAACCGCCCAGGCAAAACTGGATGATGTGCGATGTGATCTTTGCAAGAAGATTTTGCTTCAACTCAAGAACAGTCTTGTTTCTTGAACTTCAGAACTTCTTGAATGTTTTAGAAAAAAAACCCACAACACCCAGAACAGCCTTCAATTAATTATTCTTGCACTCAGCAACCCAACTTAGTAAGAGATGGGTTTACTCTTTCCTCACAGATTTTTTTCCCCATTACTTTACTCTTCCCTCACAGTTTTACACTTTTTTGTTTATGGCTTCAACTACAATCTGGTGGTAATATTACCCCGTAAACCTCTGCACAGGCACGCAGAAGAGACACTGTCTAAAGTGTCAGCTTGAGAGCAACTCTTCTACCTCTTCCGCCAGCAGCAGCAAACAGGATTTAAGAATCATACAATGGGTCGGATTGGATTGACCACCGTAGGTCGTCTGGTCCAACCTCTCTGCTCAAGCAGCGTCAAACCCGAGCACACTGCACAAAATTGCATCCAGATGATTATTGAATATTTCCCGTGAGGGAGACTCCACAAGCTCTCTGGGCAAGAAGCGCAGTTCCGCAACAGGAGACATGGACTTCGCCCTGAAAGCAGAACAAAAAAGCAAAGTCCCGCTAACCCGGCCCGCCCCCAGCGCTGCTCAACGGCCGCCCCGTGCCGCGCCGCGCCCGGCCCGGCTCGCCCCGCGGAAGCTGCAACCGCCTCGGCTGCTGCCGCGCTCCGGCTACTCTGCCTCGCCATGGCCGCTTCCGCCACCTCCTCGGCGGCCACGCTGCGCCCGGTCACTCACCTGATCTTTGACATGGACGGGCTGCTGCTGGGTGTGTAGCCTGCCCCCCTTTCCCCTCCACAGCCGGGCCCCCGCTCCGCCCCGCACCGGCGGCCCCCAGCGCGCCGCCAGGCCCTGCCCGGCTGCCCGGGCAGCGAGGGGCCGTAGCTGGCGTGCAGCGTCTGTCCCTTTCTCTTCCCTTCCCCCTCCGCCTCCCGCGGCCTGAGCCACCCAGGCCGTGGCCGCTCATTCACAGCCTCCTCGCTCCGGGCGAGCCGCCAGAACGCCCCGGGCGGCGCTGCTAAAACCAGAATGAAGGGATTAAGGCAACAGGAAAAGAATTAATTCCTCCTCCTCCTTCCGTTGCCTTTCGGGGGTAGATTTCGCCTTAAAGTAAAAGGCCCGGGGGTGAGCGTGAATAGGGCGCTTGCTCTGGAGAGCTGAGCGAGGTTGGGGTGGCTGTGGGGAGAGCGGTGAGGAGCAGATTGGGCTTGAGAGCCAGGGAAAGCGGGTATGGAGGAGAACGGGCATGCAGAGCCGGGAGCTGAGGCACCCCGGGCCGCGCACTGCCGGGAGCAGCGAGTCCCTGACCCGGGGCTGGGGAGCCGAGGGCAGGACAGCGCTTGGTAGGTTTGGAGCTACCGTCTCCAACTGAAAAGTGGGGAAACTGCTCTGATGGTCTTCTCTCAGGTTTTGTATCAGTAGACTTCCTGCTTTGCAGAGTTGCTTCTGTAACCTGTACAGCTCGATTGGACCTTGAGGTTTGAATAGTCGCAGTAAGTAGGACAGTTTTTCAATCTGCACTGAACTGTTTGCTGAATCAGGACCCTCTGCAGAGTAATAATGGAATATTTTGGTATGTGGCTTAGTTTTTGAAGTAGTCCATGTGAGTTATCACACGGTAAGCAGTTGTGGATGTAGGTGAACTCTTAAAAGGTGTGAACTTGAGGTGTGCTCCTTCTTTCTGCAAACCCCAAATTGTTGCAGTTTCTGGGAAGACTGCTGTGAAGTCTGATGAATTACTCCATTTTTCCAAGAAATGTGCACTTTTCCCTCTGTCAGGTCTATAACTGGTGAAGGTGATTCACACTTACCTTTTAAAACAAAAATGGCTCTGCTATACAAAACCGTGATAGAGTTGTTTTAGTACTGGTTTTAGTTTCATTACTGGAGTCTCAAATAGCCTGGGGATATATATGTATACACTACACATACGTGTATATATATATGTGTGTGTGTGTGTAATCCTCTAAGCCACAGCCAGTTATTTTAATGTCGCTCTTTGAAGTTTCAGGACAGCATTTTTAGTTATTACTGCTCTTTGTCAGAAATCTGCTTCATGCCGACAATACCCACCTTAACAGGACAGTATTGGTGAGCTGTATTAGTATGACTATTTAGTCACTATTATGGATATGTAAGATTTCCATGTCAGTTTTATAGGCTCATGGAACGTTAAAGGAGTTGGGATGGACCTCAAACATTGTCTGCCACAGGTTGAGACACCTCCCACTAGACCAGGTTGCTCAAGGCCTTATCCAACCTGGCCTTGACCACTGTCCGGGTTTTAAGTAAATTTCTCATGTACAAGTTTTTACAGGGTAGGTGCTTTAGCTTTGGACAATACTCTAGGAGCAAAAGACATTTTTCTCAGATGCTCACCTCTCTATATTTAGAAATTACTTTTATATAACATACCAAACAAACAAAACCAATACAAATTGAGGTTCTGAGTCATGTTTAGTTCTCTAAACTCCAGGGGTTCATACAGTGAAGAACCATCAAAAATACTCTAAATTTTGAACTGTGCATCCTACTGTGAAAGTAATTATTAAGGATCCATACTTGTTGGACCTAAGTTTGCCAAGATTGAGACACTTGAGGTATAAAACTTTTCCATGCTGCTATTAAATTTATCTGTTGTAAATTAAAGCTCCAGATAAATACTTTGCAACCATTTGGGTTCCAGTAAAATAATAGACAGAAATTATGGCATTTTGTGTGATCATATATGAAATATATGAAGTGTTTATGCATGCTGGTATAATTTATTTCTATCCTTTTATATGAGGCATTCTTTACACTAATCAATGTCTGTTGTGTGTTTCCATTCCCCTAGTTATCGTTATGCTACATGTATGTGATTTTTTCTGTTTTAAAAAGCTGCATATAAAGTTTGTATTGTATTTCAGAAATCTTTCAGCTGCAAGGAATTTCACTGAAAATACTCTTCAAGTATCTTCCAGTACAGAGGAGTAAAAGAGACATTACCTTGGTGATTTTCATAATTTACGCTTCATTTCAGAGGACTTCAGTGTGTTTCAGCTTCTGAATACTGTGACACCTTTAACATTTTTGGTGTTTGTTTCATGATGAGCAGTGACCCTTGGGTGGTAAAAAAGCAGTTAAGAGACTGCTTGGACTTTTCCAAGATTCCTAAATGTTTCAAGAAATTTGGAATAATTTGGGGGAAAGAATGATATAAAGCAGACACAAATTAGATTCATTCTGCCAAACCTGCCTACTGTAAATCTTCTGAATGAAACAAATGATCATATTGATGTCAACCTACATGAGAAATAAGAACCCCTTTAATTTTCTTATGAAATTTTTAATGTGGCAAATAGTGTTCATGGAAGATAATAAAAGTAATAACATATGTATTTTGAGAAGCTACAGAAATACACCAAAAATTACTTCCTTTCAAAGAACATGAATAAAAGTTTTGGTATTGAAAATATATATTATTATTAGCTTCCTGAGTGCCTCTGATGCCTTAAGAATTTCCAGCTTCTATTCTTCATGTATCTGTAGGTTTGGTGTGTTGTTCTAGGCTTCATGTAAAACACTAAATCCTCCATTCCCAGCACATTTAGCAAAAACAAATCCTCTGAATGGAAATCCAAGGACACATTCATTGCCTCAGAGCCTCAAAATATGTAAACAGCAGTGAATTGGGGGGAGCAGGCTTGGGGTGATTGACATCATCACTTAAGGGTGTGATTGGAGAACCAAGGCCCACTGTCCTAATAAAACAGAACTTACAAAATATGAAGAGCTCATGACCCAATGTCCATTTTGGGTGTAGCCTCACAAGGGGGCTTTATTTGCCCTGAATGTACCTAAGGCCTTTAATAATTTTTTCTGCTTTTTGTTCTCGTAACTCTGTTTGGCCTCTGTTTCCAGTAAGCCTGGTTAAAGCATCACCTCCATAGTTGGTTGCATTTTTTAGGATCTGAAGCTTCAGGTTTTGCAGAAATTTTTCACAGCAGAGTAGCGTCTGAAAACCTACATGACTATTTTTGGAAGTTTTCACCTAAACCCTACTGATTTTATAGAACAAATATAAATTAATCAATAAATGGTCAGAAAAACTAAGCATTAAAGTCATCTGATGTAATATGCCATGAACATATTTTCTCTAACTGACATATTTGTTTCTGATGCAAGAAGGTGGGATATCATCAGATAGAAAGATTTCCAAAATCTTTGTGAATGTAAAACCCTTAAATGAGGTATGAGGTGTTTATAAGCTTCTTGATTTTGGAAACAATCCAAGTGTTACCCTGTAGAACCTCCATCCTGTACTTTACTGGGTAATACTTGGCTGTGTGAGTCTGATCAACTTATTTTATCTCCCCCACCCTGTAACATAATTGAGGCTGATTAAGTTGTCCTTGAATCCCACCTTGATATATCAGCTTACTTTTGATAGGGCGTCATTGCCTCTGAGCTGCCTGGTGGAAGTACTTTATTTACCCCTTTCATTCAGAGTCCTTCTGTATCATTGTTTAAAATGTTATCTAACACTATTTTCTTCAACATGTATATGCAATCCACCCTTTTTTTAAAAAAATTACCTTGTCTTGCTCTTTGAGCTCTTGGATGAAATCTTAGGGGTTTTGCCTGTTGTTCCAGTTGCCTGGAAGTTAGCACACTGTAAAGTAATGCACTAATTTAGTAAGTGGAGTATGTGACAACCTCTAGATAGCTTATTATTTAACAGGTAAAATTAATTGAAGGACTTTTTTTTTGTAGGAAACTCCCATTGTAAGAGAAAAATCAGCCTTTGTGCTAAGGTACGGCAGTTGCGTCCTGCTTTTTTATACATAGAATAGTCAAATATTCTGGTTAAAGGGACGCATATGGATCATCGAGTCCAGCTCCTTGCAGGACTTCTGAAAACTAAAACAGAATTCTAAGAGCTTTGTCCAAATGCTGCTTGAACTCTGACAGCCTTGGTGCCATGGTGACTGCTCCGGGGAGCGTGTTCCAGTGACTGATCACCCTCTCATGCAGCTTCATCAATTAGTATAGTTGATTAGTGGTGCACTGTGTAGTAGAAACCAGAGGAAAAGGAATAACTAAGTTTCAATTTTTGTTGTACTGCAGTACTTTCTTAAAAAAGCCCCAAAGCAAACAACAAAAAAACCCCAACAACCCCCCCCAGCACTCCAATTGAAACATTACATTTCTTAAGTTAAATTTCTACTTGAGTTCCTAGGGCAAATAATAATTAAATAATTAAATGTTCAGAACAGTCGATTGCTTTTTCTTAAAATGTGATAGTCTGTTCCTACAGAAGAGTACTGTTCTAGCCACTAGTATATAGTATAAAGTGCTAAGCCTACTTATGAGTGCAGTTATCCAACACATAGCACAGGGTTAGCAGATAATAATAATAGTAATAACAACAACAGAAACTAGAGGTCTTTGATACCTAAATAAATCTTGTTGTTATAATTGTGCTATTTGATATCTGAGCCTGGCATTTTAGCATATTGCAAAAACATACAAAACCAATGCTAAAGATAGAGAAGGAAAAATCTATTTAACTTGTACAAAATATACAACTAGAGTAATGCCCCCCAGGATCTATCTTACAAACTTACTGCATAGGTTGCATTTTAAGCTATGACAAGTGGTTTGGTTATGTAATTGTAGCCAATAGCAACCCTACTACTGAAACACAAATAGGATTGAATGTTGCCTTTGTTGATCTCTGCCTAAACTTATCGGGGGCTGAAAACATTTAAAATTCTCTACAAGCTGCATGTATAATATTAACCTTTCCCAGCTGACAAATGAACTTAGGAAAATGGCTGCAAAGATAAGATGTTTCTTAGTATTGTGCTTAAAGCTGAACTAGAGATAAACTAACATGCAAAGAACTTGACACTTTAGTATAGGAAATTTAGTCATGTATTTATTTTTGCTTAAATTTTTGCTGGGAGTAGGGATTGTTTAATGTAAAGTATTATCCTTGCCAGTGTCCCTTAGTGTTGGAAGACAGTATCCTTATATGAGATAAGTCAGTGTGTTCAAGTAGATCTAAATGAGAGATGGTTCCTAAAGCAGCTTAGTTTTGCAAGATAGCTTTGCCATAACTCAAAGGCATGTTGGACTGTACAGGCACAGGTATGGCAGCTTGTGACCATTTCTAGAGGGATGAGAAGTCGTTTAGGCAACTGGGAATCAGACAGTGCTACTTTTTAAGCTGCTGTGTCCTTTGTGTGAAGACCGCCGTGTTTTGTGCCACTTCTAAGCCATTCCTGCATGGCTGGCCACAGAGGTCATCTCTGGTCTATAATATAGAATAAATTAGCTTGCAGTTAAATTTGTTGTAGTGTTGTGAGATTCACAAGAATTTAAGCATGTTTTCTTTCTCCTCATTGTCACAAGGTCAGAAGTCAAAAATATACTCTTACTTTCATTTTATTGCACAAGTTGCCTAGGAGATGGCTGTTTCAAGAAAACTGGTGAGAGTTCCATGCTGGAGTTTGCTTATGTGCACACTGCCTTTTATTTAAAACAGCTTCCTATTTCTTCTGCATCTAAGCAAATAACACCAATTCAACTAAACATCAGTCCTCTCTAGATTGTCCTATGTTGTGGCTTAAGTGCAGGAATTAATCTTCTTAGGCTATAACCTGCCAATCTTGTGAGCCTATTTTCTGCTTCTGCGTAATGCAAACTTTCTTGTCATTCTCACTTTCCATCTGATTTTGGGAATAAAGAAGGAAGGGAAAATACTGTCTTGCCCCTGTGTTCTGCACATGTAATTTGTTCCAAAACTAAAAGAGATTAGGGATGTTATTAGATTAAAATATCCTCTAGATGCTTCATGAGCAAATCTTGGACATAAGTGAAACAGCTCCTCATTGAGACTTAACTAACCATAAATAGAGTAAATAAGATTTGTCATATGCTTTAAAGCTAACATTTTAATTTAACAGCAAGAAAAATTTTGGCAAGAATATAAATATACTAACCCAATGTCTGACTTCTGTTACTCCCTTGATTGATTTGCGAATTGCCCATCCACATGGTTGCCTGTTGTTTGTGGTTAGGATAACCCAGAATCAGAGCTTAGTTCAGCATCGGTAGAACAGGGTTTTGTTTTTGTGGGTTTATTTTCCGATTTCTATAGCGACTACCACGTTTCAAAATGCCATGGGCAGCATTAACAATGATAATTTTTTCTCCTTGAGAAATTAACCAAGGAATGCTCCCAAGCTGAAAGATCCATGATTTGATTTTAATTTTGCATGGAAATTACACACGAATGCATTCTGGTTTTGGTGCTTATTTATTATTTGCCCCAGACCCAAAGCATTTGGCTATAAAAGGAAAAAAAAAAAGAGAAACCACATGCTAGACAAGTTAATCCCAAGAGTTTTCCAATTTTCCTTTTAATAATGTGGCTTTTGTTTTCTGACTGGTACACACTTAAAATTGAATAGAGAGTCTGTAGCAAGTGGAGAGGTATGTTTTTATGGTACTGTGTTTGAAGGAGTGTAAAGGTTCTGTTAAGTGATTTTAGAGGTGCATACAGCAGCTTGACCATTTATAAAAATTAGTATCTTTCTATGCCTAAATGCAGATTTTTAAATCTGTAGATGAAAAGGATTTAAATTTGTTGGGTACGTAAAATGTTTTGTGTATGAAGTTCCAATTATTTTGCTTTGAATGTAAATAGTGAAGTGTCATAAATGGAACAATTTCACACAAAGAAAAGGTGCATAGAATTTTCCATTATAATAACACAATTTCCAGCTGCTGTATTCCAAATTTCTTTTTACTTAAGGAGAAAAACAGCATTAACAACCCTGGATATATTATTCTGCCTACTGGCAGTAGTTGCACTGTGTACCATCTTGGACCCAACTGCAGCTCTTGTTCTGAATAGCTGTAATTCTTTCATGTAGTCTTGTTGTGAGTTGGCTAATTGAGCTCTTGAGAGTGGAATTTTTCAGAACATCTTAATTTGGGTAGGGCATTTTCTGTTCTCTGAATTCTGCTGGTATATTTTCTCTGAGACACAATCCTGTTCTTGAATACTGGCATTTATACTTTTAATGTTGGAGGGGGAGGGTGGTTGTGGTTGTTACTATATTTAACTTTTTTTTTTGTATTGGCAACAGACCTTAATGGAGATGATAATTTCCACAATATGATCGTTGCTCTTTTAAAGACTGGGAACTATATTAACTAAAAACACAAAAGCATTTAAGCCAAATGTCTTCTTCTTTCAAACTTTCTTGCATTCTTTATGGACATCTCTGAACTTACATCTTGAAAAACTTGCATCTAAGTGTACATTGCTTTTTTCTCAAGTACTTTTCCAAGCTATTGTTATATACAGTAGCTGAGGTTTTTTTAAAATGTGTTCTTACTTTTCTCCCTCCTTCTCTTTGGAGATATATGACATATTTTTGTAAAAGTCATTAAATAAGTAGTGATCGACTGTGTCTCATGAAACAGGTTTATTTCTAGTTCTTGAATGATTTCCTTTGGGCGCCACTTATGGGTTAGCACTCAATACATTGGGTTTTTTTATCTGCTGTTAGTTTTTGCATTGGTTCTGCCTGTGTGTGGTTCTTTTGCGTAAGTTTCACATGCAGTTTGTCTCAGGGTAATGCAAGGCATTTGAGAGGAAAGCCCACTTTATTATTTGTCAGTCCAATCTTTCTGTCTAACATCTGTGTGAATTTAGTCGTGACCTTTGTCATTATATAATATGGACAGTGTAACAGTGTCTCATTCTCCCAGCTCATTAATGCGTGTTCTCTGACCTGCTGTAATAGGTCCCTGTGTCACCTTTGCTCTCCAGAGGATGGGTTCGTGCTAGTCCTTTGCAGCAGCCCTGTGCTCGCGGGTGCTGCACTTGCTGGGTTTGCTGCCAAGCAGTTCAGCCCTGGGCATTGATTGTCTGCTGTGCATAAATATGAGTTCACTCAGGTTCTCTTTCACAGTGTCACCATGTAGAGAAAATAGCCTGTTCATGTCAGGATGTCTTTTGGAATGTTCTGTCTTCAAAATTATGTTCTGCTTTAATCACTGCATTTGTGTGTAATGTAAAGTGACACTGAGTACGTACTCAAACTAATAGAATATACCCTTATTTGATCATTGACTAGTAGTAAGTGGGATTATCTTTTTTGGACTGGGATGTTTTATGAGTTTGACACTGGTACTGGTCGTTTGGGAACATTGCTAAGCAAGAGGACAAAAATTGTGCTAGTACTGGAAGAATGGAGTGAAAGATAATGTGTGTTTAATGAAAAAAAATTGGGGTTGTAGTGTATTGGAAGGTTTGAAGTATGAGAAATTAATGGTTTAAGGTGGAGCATGAGTTTACTGAGACATACTTCATTTGAATAAATTGTTCTATGGTAAAGATATTTTTCTTTCTTTGTTTTGTGATTTACATACAGAAACCTCCTTTGATCTGTCTCTTCAGGGCAAAAGAGTAGACTCATGCATGCCTGTAAAGGGACATAACCTTGGATAAAGTCAGCATTCTCCTACAAGACCATTACTGCAAAAAATTACACCATGTGAAATGGTGGATCTTTTCATGCTAGGACTGAGTCTTCTCTATAGCATTATATTATTACTGGACTAACAAAATGTTCTTTGCTTTATGGCTCAGGGGAGATGGAGCCATAAAGAGCTTATCACAATGTAATAAATTTCTAGTCTTTAAAAATTAAAAACAGTGTTTCATGGGGAACATGTCTCAGGAAAATGAAAGTATTTGGGCCACTAAGGTATTGTAGTATGTCTAATTGCTATTCTGCTGCCTAATAACTTGCATTATTATTGTTGTTGTAGATCATATTTTTATTATATTTATCCTTCTCCCATTTTTAATTTGAATGTTTTCATTTTTCATGAATTAAGCCATCTAGGAGTAAAGAGCAAGAAGTAGTGTTGCTGTTCTGGTTTTGTGTATTCTAAAACTTTAAACTTTTTATGTGTCAGATGATTGCAAATTGTACAGTATTGCAAAATTTAATTTCTTGGAATGTTTAATTCAACGTTGATTTTGCATAGTTTAGTGTTTATCATGGCTTTCCCTTTTTCAAAAAGGAAATGAAGTATTCCCCTTCATTCTTTTGCAACTTGTTACAGAGAGCAGGTAATTAGTATATGCATTTAACAGCAGCAAGATAAAATTCTAGGTTCTTAGGTTGAAAAAAAAGATTTGCATCTTAATAACACTTTTCATATAATGCCAGTTCTACTATTTTTTAATTTAAAAAGAGTTCTATCTTACAGATTAAAAAAAAAAACTAGTTTTACCTGCTAATTGTATTCAAAGTTTTAAGGAACTTTTGATGTGTTTTAGCTCCCTATTACATGAGTCTTCATACCTTTAGAAACATCTGCATCTTTCAATTACCTCACATTGTACCACTGCAGAATTTCTGGGTAGCTGTGACCTGTCACACAGAACCTCCCCTTGCCCAGGCTGGTCCCTGACCTGCCTTCAAAGGAAAGCTTTCTTCAGTCTGCTGTAGCGCCACTACTGCTGTCCATACCATTCCTTTCCTAGGGAAAGCAGGATGGTGGAGAAGGGTGACAGTCTGCACTGGGACAAGACTTGAAATAATGTATGACATGAGTGCCTCTAGGTCCTAGGGTTCACAAATAGCCTGTGATTTCCAAAATCTATACATTGGAGCCCCAGGAGTAACTGCACTTATTAATGGCAGTGCTAACAGCCTCTGTGAGTTTATACTTAAACATGTATGTGAATAGACATTATATGGCAGTTTCGATATGGCATCTTGGTCTCTCAGAGAATGTTTTAACTTTGATTGCATTTTGGGAGGTGTCATAGCGTTAGAAATCTTTTTTATTTTATGTTTATTCTTGTTTTTTCTAAGACTGTGCTCTAAATTCTGCAGTTATCAGATATGGATATATGGATAACATTCCCTGGATATATTATGTTAGTGTTGCTTTTGTCTCAAATATATTGTTTCATAAATAGAAGGTCTTTGAAATGTTCATCACAGTGTTATGTTTTCTGTATTGTTGTTTTTTGTTCGAGGTATCTGTTTGTTTTACACACTCTAGAACTTTTTAATAATACTCCCTATGTTTGGAATTTTTCCAGTGCTCTACAAAACCCTACAATTCCTGTGTAAATCTTTAGAGATACAGGGGATAGCTTTTCATGTGTGTGTATGTATACAAAGGAGAGGATTCATTCCATTTATATAACTGTTAAGATAATGAGCAGCTCTTTGGTAACTCTGAAGTTGTCAAAGAAAAATGTTTTAAAGATATGTCAAAAACTTCTCGAAGAAGTCTCTTAGCACAGTGGAGAGCTAACCGCAAAACTGAATTATAGGGTTTATGTTTATTAAACTAGGCCTTGTTTCTCCCTAATCAATACTCCTGGCCATGAGAGTTGGCGTTTCAGGATCTGTAGCTGGTACTTGTCTGCGTTACACTGGTTAAAGCGATTTTGACATAAATCCTCATGTTTCCTCTGCCTCTCCCACAGGCAATAATACAAGACGTTAAAGTGTGTGTTAGCATGGTTTTTCTCTCCTCATTCCCCTAGTTAATTGGAAAGTTAAAGGCTATATGTTCTAACTTAGAAGTTTCTACTAAGAGGGGAAAACGAAAAACAATATTCTAAGATTTATCACAAAACTGTGGAACTTACTCCTCTCTTAAACCATTCCCTTTTCTAATACTCTAATTCAACATGGAATAGATTCATCTCTTCTTTTTCTTCTTTCTGTTGTAATTGCAGCTTTCAGGGACTAAAAGAAGTATTCCTGTTTGACCCAGATGTTTCTGTATTTGTATGTAAGAAGGTGTAGTACTTATTTTCCTCTGGGTACTTTTCCATAGGTATTCAGTTTACCTTTCTCTTCACACTAGCTTGCATACTGAAAGAGTGAGCTTCAGTTCTCTGCTTTACATTCTAATTGTATGTATGAGAAATTACATTTCATTGATAGTCTAACATTCCTAAGTATAGCTTAGGAGACTTACAATAAGAAAAATACTTTCAGTGCCCTTTCATTCTTTCGGGGTTGGATTCTATATGTACCTTTCTTCTCTCCTCCTATTTCTTTAAAGTAGTCTCCTTATATTGTGAATTAAAAACAGGATTGCTTTAGAAAAACAAAACAACAAACCTCTGTAAGTTTAGGTTCAACTGAGATTTGATCTGATTTTCTTAGAAATTATTCTCACTACCATCTTGAAATTCTCATTTTATCTGAGTAGTCTTGACTTGGCAGCTGATTTAATACTGCATATTAATAACTTTTCCCCAGAACCATGTTCTTTATGCCATTCTTTTTTTTTAGAGATAAGCATCATGGAAATACATGACTCAGAAAGATTGTACTTGTATTCATGAGTGGTTACAAGGTGCCCAATACGTAGGCGGTGTACCATATCGAAGGTGTAATGCAGAGTACCTTACAGATACTGCATTTTCCATGGGTAGAAGTAAAGGAGTTGGTTAAAAGATCTTGCAGTCCTGTTTATATAACAGTAGCTACTCCCTTCCTTCAAGCTATAAAGAAGTAGTATTGATAAGGTAGGCCCAGAAGCATAAATCATATGTTAAAAAAAGAAAAAATTACAAATATCAATAATAACAGGTATCATATAACTGTACTTAATGAAAGTCTGATTTTGGAAAATGTATTACCCACTGTAATTGTCTATAGTGGAGTTTTGGAAACAATTTCAGGCTACCGAGGAAATTATTTTTTCACAGAATGATGATGATGATGCAATTTAATGTCTTCAGTACTGACAGTGTAAATGCTTCCTATTTCCAGTTCAAGAGCTACTTAAGCTCCTCTGAGTCCATTGTAGGGAGTTAAATTCTCAAGAGACATGCTAGATTTTCTACAATTAATAATAATAGGGTAGAGAATACTGTCAGAAGAAATCCCTCTCCTGAAGAAAACAGCTTTTTGTGTAATTTCAATTTTATTCATTTGTTACTGGCAAAATTTTAAAGTTGTATAAGAATACAAGTTCATAGCAGAAATGATGAGAGGCTGAAAGACCTGTAGCAATACCACCATGATCTGTGTCAACCTAACACAAGGAGAAGACATCCAATCTCTTTGCTTATGACAAGGTCAATGACTAAAGCTACGCTTTTTTATTAGAGAGAGTAGACAGTAGTCATAGTCAATAGTGTTTAGCTGTGTCTTCTTTGATTGCAATGTTCTATACAATTGGATTCTTCTATTAATAGTTAGACTTGCTCTTCAGAAAATAGAAGAAAATGTATTTCCACTTGTTGACGGAATACCAGTTTGCATTTTTGTGCTAAGTCTTTAATCTCTTTGATTACTATCCAAAGGTTGTTAGAAAGATGTGGCCTACAGTGCCTACACCTCTTCTCAGAAATGAAGGTCCTTGGTTGACCAGTTGTTTTATTATTATTGCAACTTGTACACCATAGTTATTTTTTCCTTACTTTCAGGAAATGTGTAAGTTACCCTGTTTAACTGGATATGCAGCTCTAATTATATGCCTAGGTTGTGTTCTAACAGTTTAAAAACATAATGGGTCAAAAAGTATAGGCTTTTCTATCTAAAAATCATTTAAGTTCAGTGGCTCAGTCAATGTATTCAGCAAATAAAGCAGACACTTTCACTGATTGTGGGAGAAAGTCTACTAGATTTTTTTTTCCTTCTTTCATTTTTAGATACAGTGAAGGAAGTTTAGGCTATTTTTGTAAATAAAGTAAAAAATCTCTTCTGTCTGCTTATTGAGCATATAATTTGCCAGCCTGTCTTTTGCAAGCACTGTTGCAGTAAAACTAAGCACACCCCAGCATAGTAACTCTTGTGTCAGGCTTATTAAATTTCAGCCGCAGGAGAGTGAAGCTGTTTGTGTCTCAAGATGTAAACTTTGACCTCAGCTTGCAGAACTGAGGCAGAAAGGAAGAAAGGTTGAGGGAAAGTGGAATGACTTCTAGTTCAGTTCTCAGTATCTCTTTTTATCACATTACTCATATGGAAGAATGAAATGATGGACTGAAATTTCTTGCACTCTTTGAGTCTCTGAACACATATTTTTTATTTCATTTAGTAGGATACACAGCGGTGTTTCTTGTAACTCTAAGCTGTCGCACTCAAAACAGAGTTATAACACAATATTTCCATTATGCCCAGAACCACTCTCTAGCAAAAGAAGATTCAGCCTCTCCTCTTTGAGATAGCTGAAAATATAACCCTAATAGCTACTGTCAGAGAGTCTCCTTCCAGCTTTCTATTTCTCCTGTAGTCCTCATGTGAATTGGGTTCACTGATATGTTAGTGAGATTCTCTCAACCATTTCGTAATCACAGTATTCTTTCAGGTTTGTAGTGTGAATAAGTTTAATATCTTCTTATAAAACATCTCTGATACTATTTTATTATTGTTCCCCTGTTTTAAAGAAGAGATAGTAGTGTTTAGGTTAAATGGGTTTTGATGTTTGAAGACCTTGTGCTAGTTTAAAGTTTCCATAATGTGCTAAAATAATACAAGGTCAGTTTGACCCAAGCACGAGAGTTAAGATTTCTCAATCATCTCCCCTTTGCCAAGGAAATGACACTCTTAGAAAAGCTTTAAAAGCTAAAATATTTTACTTGAAAGTGGGCACTGGATCTTGTGCTTCAGCCTTTAGGTACCTGATGTGTACCAAAGTTTTAAGTGTTGTCTGTATCAGTTCTGCTACAATAAAATAATTGGGTGAAGTTTTTAAGATCTGATTATTGAGAGATGCCTCTATCCAAATTAAGGTGCAAACAAGATCATATGCCATAGTCAATAGTATGGATTTTATTTAACAGTAAAATGTGAGGTAGAGAGATAGAAATAGAAAAGAGAGGAGACAGACAGATTAAGCAGAATATAGTCACTGCCCATGGATCCAGCAGCATCCCATTGGTCCTTCTTTACCCTGGGCTTCTTGGTGGTGAGGGTCCTAAGGTGGTTCAAAACTTTTCACTATTTATATATTTTAGTAAACAAAGGAATTAATGCTCCTTTGCTACATAGTTCTGTTACTCTACTGGGTAAATGATTCCCTCACTTCGAATGCTAATTAATCCCACACTCAGGCTTTCTGTGTTTTAAGTCAGTGGGTTTCTTGAGTCTGTGGGTTCTGATCTCCCCCTGCTGGACTTAGTCCAAGCTGATTTCAGCACAGTTGCTTGGTTGGTTTTCCTTGTCCATTATCAGTGATAACAGTTTGCTCCCCTGGCTTTGTTTACTTCCCTCCAGTCTGACATAACACTTGGACAATAGTACCACCTTTATCCTTTTTCAAGTTCCCATCAGGTGGCTTAATTTGCCAAGTCCAAGTTCCAGGAACCAATGCAGGTATACTCAGGGAAGAGGCCTTTCAGTGGTCGCAGATGAGCAATTGCTTCTTTACACAGTTTCCCAGGATGGGCAGAATGCTTTGGTGGTAACAGTGTTTGAGACAGGCAGCCATGATTTTTAGGTCCTTACAGCAGCATAGAGGTTGATGAAGTTTTTTGCAGATGAATGTCCCTGGGGTGGTTTCAAACTGAGGTGATTTAAAACCCTTTCACAGATATTTTGCATCAGATGATTAATTTTGAAGTGACTCTTCCATGTCTTACAGGAACTGTAGTTGATGCCTCATATTTGCATTTGTTTTTCGGGCTTCCTAATCAATCTGTGTCTGCCATATTAAGTAGAGATTTTATATGATGGGAGGTAGAAATTTTGGGCAATAATTTTCACAACAGAAGGCTAACTTATAATATTCTGGTAAGATTTTCCAGTTAATGAAAGCTAACATAGTCTATTTTTAGTGTGGTTGTCTATCCTAGTATTACTAGGTAGACTAAATCATCTGTGCAGAGATGCTAAAGCCTTTCAGCAAAATTTCAAATATGTACTAGGAGGAAAACTAGGCAGCTCTTCAGCAGCAGGAATGAGAATTAGTGTGTAAATACTCATGAAGAAAATGAATGCTATTAAAAATCCATTATTGTGTACCAAACTCTGTAAGTGGCAGTTTATTGGGGAATATTATTACAAAGATCTGGTACTGATCTTTGTCTGCACTTGAGTAGCAGACTGGTTTAATTTCCCATGAATAGAAGTTCTTTTGCCATATGAGGTGTTCTCTGTGCCCAGCATCTGTGGTTCAGATTCTGGAGTACAAATAGTATTTTAGGTCAGAAACGCAGAAGTACTGTGTGTTGTATGGGGCTGTGAGCAACCTGATCCAGTGAAAGGTGTCCCTGCCCCTCTCAGGGGGTTTGGAGTAGGTGGCATTTGAAAGGCCCCTTGCATCCCAAACCATTCTATGGTTTACATACCTATCTCTCAGTGGGTTCAATGGGGCTTAGTTGAAAGCTTCTATTGCAAAGTGTAAGTTTTATTTCATCCTGCCAATTATAAGCGAGCTGGTTATATTCTAAAGCAAATTGCAGTCTTCCAGTGTTTCTGTGCTTTTACCCATGGTTTTGGGAAACAAAAAGGTGATCATTTGTAATAATTCTAACTTTGTGTGGTCCTTCTCTGGGCTGCAGGCTGTATTTGATCTAAGACTCAGGACCTGCCTCTGGCTTACTGCTAAGTCTGGGGACAGGACAACTCCTGCTGTCATGTGAGGCTTGAATGAATAGCCCTCTACTCTGATCCTCAGCCCCACATGGGAGGTGAGGGCTGTGGTTATGAATCTTCGGAGAAGCCTATGGCTCACCTATGTGGAAGTCCACTGTTACGTCATGCTGGAAGTTCCTTTTATTGATATCTGTATAATGGGATTGAGGTTTCTTCTACTGTTTTCAAACAAAGAGTTGTTGCAGCTCATAAAACATAATTTTGTTTGCTGTATCACACTTACCTCATGAATCTCAAAGGTCTGATTCTTTTTTGTGTATTTTAGATTATAGTTAGGATAAGGAGTCCTTGGTATACAACTATTAAAGAATTATTATGATCAGATTTTCTGCAATATTTCTCACACTTTGCTCTTGAATGTACATAGTCAGCCATAATGAAATGTTCTTGCTCTTGGAAAATTAAGCTATTTGATGATGTTTGATTTTCTGCTCTTGGTGTTATTACCAAGAGTTGGTAATTACAAAAATAATTGTTATTACCCAGAATTGATGGAGAAATTACTCCATCAACAGATTTACCTCAAAAATTTTAGGCAGTCCTGAGTGGACAGAAGAGATTACCTTTATTAATCTGTAATTCTTTACACTTTCTCTGTGGTTCTATGTTTGACACATTGCCACGATTAAGTTTAGAACATTGTCCAAGGCCACAGTGGAAAAGTAATGGTTTTGTTTTCTACTGAAGTCACTCAGTCTTTTGGAATGTTTTCGCTGTTGAGGAGACTGACCTTTTGACAGCATTACAGAAAGTGAGTTAGAAACGTAACACTGAAAGTCAAACGTCTTGAATTTGCAACTTAATCAAGTCTTTATGCATACATATATATATATATATAAAATCTCTATTCCTGAGAATATATATGTCTATCTATCTATCTATCTATCTATCTATATATATATATTCCCAAAAAGACAAAAGCTTTCTTGGAATAAGGAAACTGATATTAGAAGAGAATTGTGGTGTGCTAAAGAGAATTTTCTCTATGGTCTCATTTTGTTGTGGATTTTTTTTTAGGAAGGAATTAAGTTTCCTGACCCTTTTTTCCCTTTTAATGACTATTTTTTCCATTGTTGCTTTCAGGTTGTGGGTTAAACAGAACAGCTCTAGGGTATCTGGTCAAGGAAGATTATGTTTCTTATAGATAGCTCTTCCCAGAGAAAGTGTGTCTTTGTATTGGCTTTGTGTGTCAGGGTTTTGGTCGTGGAGGGGTGGAGTGGAAGGGTGGGCTGTAGGGTGGCTTCTGTGAGAAGATACTAGAAGCTTTCCCCATGTCCGACTGAATCAATGCCTGACAGATCCAAGATGGATCCTGCCACTGGCCAAGGCTGAGCTTATCAGTGGCAGTGGAAACACCTCTGGGATAACAGATTTAAGAAGGTGAAGAAAACTTGCTGAGCAGCAGCAGCCAGGACAGAGGAGCTAGAATACGTGAGAAAAACAGGTCTGCAAACTTTGAGGTCAGTGAAGAAGGAGGGTGCTCCAAGTGCTGGAGGAGTCCTACTACTGCGGAGAAAGGAGCAGCAGAGATGTGTGATGAACTGGCCACACCCTTCCCAGTTTACCTATGCCACTGCAGGAGAGAAGATAGAGAATTTGGGAATAAATCTAAGTCCAGGAAGAAGGGACAGGTGTAGGGGAAGGTGTTCTAAGATTTGGTGTTATTTCTTATTCCTCTGCTCTGATACAGTTTCCCCAAATTGTGTCTGTTTTCTTGGGACAGTAACTGGTGAGTGATCTCTCCCTGCCCTCATCTCAATCCATGAGTCTTTTGTTACATTTTCTTTTCTTTGTCCAGCTGAGGAAGGGAATGACAGAGCGGCTTGGGGCTTGGGTGGGCCCCTGGCCCAGCCAGGGTCAACCTACCAGACTCTTGATTAAGAAGATACAATTGGCCATTCTTCTGCTGACTTAGGTAACACAGTGACCCCTTCTGGTTTCATCTACCTTGTGTGATAGTTTTCTACAAGTGCCTTGGAACATCTCATTGCAAGACAACTTTTTAAACCTTGTTTTGCGTTCCTTGGGTCAATGAACTGCTGCTCTGTGTTGTTAGCAACACCTCAAGAAGAGGAGGTAACCCCTTGGTGAAAGGCTAACTTCTTGTGAACATTCTATAAACTGGTGGGGTGTTCAGAGCTGGTAATTGCTCCTCTGGTTGAGAACGTTGCTTGTATAAATTTCCATGGTATAATAACAGCTCATATAGTAATGACAGTGTAACTGTTGCCTGATGTGAGTCTCCCCAATGCACGTTTTATGAAGCTGTGTCTATGTAGATTTCCACCCAATAAGCAGGGTTTTGCAGGCACCGTATCAACTGCTGTTTGCATAGTTCCATCTTTAGTGCTTAAGGCCCTGTGTGAGAGCCTAAGAAAGCATATCAGGCAGTTTCTGTGGATCAGTAGCTTTTCTGTTTTTAAACTAATGAAATGCTGTCACATAGATGATGCTTAATAAGTGTAGTTTTGTATTAAGTCATGTATATTGCCTGCTATTGCAAAGTTGGATTCCCTCGTGCTCTGGAATTGAAGTGCAGACTTCTCTTTATGGTTTACTGTGCTGTTTTGCATTGGTGCCAGAGTATTTGTTTACAGCTCCACACCAGAAAAGAGTTTGCATGCTTTATTCGTGTACTGTTTCTTTCACT
The DNA here is from genome assembly GCA_013397895.1 of Origma solitaria. NCBI lineage: Eukaryota > Metazoa > Chordata > Aves > Passeriformes > Acanthizidae > Origma > Origma solitaria. The sequence goes on from VZRL01001508.1 coordinate 244,745, forward strand.
TCCCTGTGGCATTAGAAAAGGATAAGGTGTATATGTGAATACAAGATTACATTAATAGAGCAGACATGTCTTAATGCTAACTAAAAGCCTATTGAATTTATTCAGAAGCTTCTTCTTCTCCCCATAGAAGTAGCATGTTTCTCTGCATATAAAATAAGAAATTGGCTTCCTCTGTAGCTGCCATTGAAGAATTCTCTCAGTAATATAGGCCCGAGGGGCAAATGCGTGATACTCATTTGGGAACAGTTCCATGCAGCTGCTATTGTTTGAGCACCAACATTACTTTCTTTTTAAACCTGTTAGCAATAACTTGAATTCATGGTAGGAAGTCTCATATCAGACAAGGGCTAACAGTCTGACAGCACCAAGTTAGGCAGTGGCAGCATATTTCTCTGGACTTGGTAAAGTAATCACAATATACAACATGTTTGTCTACCTTGGAGTGTACTTATATTAATATTATTCAAGTACAACAGAAAAAAAGAAGTAGGTTGGCAAAAACTAAAGCTCCAGAATAGACTTACACCTGCTCCTTACTAAAATGAATAATGGATCTTTTCAGTGAGTTTTTCTAAGTGCTAATAAAAAAATATAATGATTTACAAATCATTACTCAATTAAATTGGAAGCAATAAGTCTAGTTTTCATCAATTACAATAATGTTTTTCTTTATCTTTGGAAGTTACAGCTTATCAGTCCTGTAAAATGGTTTACTGGGTAACTTGCTCTTTATAACTAGCTTATGATTTTGAAGTAGCCATTATGTGGTGCTTGATGTTTATTTTAATAGATACTTCACCTTCCTTTAACTTCCAGGGAACTATAAGATGAACTTACATAGTACTGGTTATGAGAGTAGATCAGTCAAAAGGTACAAGACATGAATACGGCAGCAGCATTTTCCTTGGCTTGGTGGTCCAGACTGCCTTTAGGTTCAGCCTGCCTGGTTGGATACATCAGCCTTGACATTTAGGTATGGCTCAAATATTTCACTTGAGCATGCATGAAAACAGTGCTTACTTCCTCCTGTGACAGTGAAGTGGGTGTGTCTAAGATGATAAATTTAGATTTCATTTTTTTTCCTAAGCAAGTTCATGGGGAAGGAATGGGGGAATACTGCAGTAAAGAATAGAACATTCCTTTTCCTCATGTACTTTCAATGCTAAAGATTTTGAACCACATCCCTTTAATGAGCCCTTAAGTCAAGAGGCTCCAGATTGATTTGTATTCATGGGCTAGTCTCATAATGAGTTTTATTCTTTAAAAGACTCTGTTTCATGTAGAACACAGGCAAAAGTGTTACACAGTGTTATACATACACTATATAAGTAAATGTGTAAAAATACATGCTTGTATGTTTTGTATATATGTACAAGCATATAAATGGTTTATCTGTATAAAAGTGTATATATGTATATAACATAATAGCCTAGCAAATGTCAGGGGATGTTAGAAAAACAGTCTAAGGCCCCTACGATGGATTAAAAGACTGAGTTCTCATTTTTTGAACTAGTGCTGTAGCAGTTAAACTGTTGTGCAGAAGGTAATTTCTGTTGCCTGCCTTCTTCATTCCTACTTTTACTGGGCTGCTGTAAGTGATTATGAGGTCAACTGTTAAACTGCTGTTTTTTTCTCTTACTAGCCATCATGGATAACCATAGTCATGCATTTTTAAACTTCATAGTTATGAAAGTGTGAATTGAAGGATGTTGAGGGGGAAGTGCAAGACTGACTTTTTGACACAAATTGCAATATAGTAGTTTACTATAGATTGTTTATTAAAAAAAGAAAATCTCCTTTATTTTCTGTTTGCTTTGCTAACTCAGGAGGCTTCAGCTCTCAGTCTTAAGCGATTCTGGGTAGTTTAAACTAATTTCTGCGATTTCAGACCTAGTCCAGTGACAGTTGTGTGCTTTCTAACGTTTTGCATTGCTTATATTGGTTTTATCTATCTTGTTTGACTGGTGATACCTTAAGAGGAAAGTCTCAGATTCTCTGTGAAGGAAATAAGGGAGAAAGAAGAATGGGGAATGACTTATGCCCAGTGCTTCATTCAGTTCCATAGACTATTGCTCCCTCAATTTTTGGTTTTGTGCTTTGTGGGGGTTTTGGGTCTTTTTTGAGATGGAGCTGTAATTTATAAATTGTGGATAGTAATACCTTGACTTCTTTGTGTTGAGAGGATGTTCCTTGTTCCATTCTGTTTGCTGTTCAGAGGCCCTTTGGTTTCCCATTCTTTTCTCTTTTCCTGCTTACCAAAACCACCAGTAGTAGAATCTTGCAAATTTGTGGATCGACTTGTGGCTTTTAACTTGCCAGTAGTGCTTCCTAAAATCTGTGATAGTCCATATACCATTTGGAAATGTGTTGAATGGCTCACTGTTTGATACTCACATCCTCAGTTGCTAAAATCCACATGTTTCAAGAATTGGTTCATTTGTGTAACTGAATGGACTAAGAGCATGTACTGGCTGTGGGAAGAGATGTTGTAGAATGGCAAGATTGATGAGAGATCTCTTTGGAGTACAGAGACTCATTTTCACTTACTGAAAGACATCCATTCCCTGTCTTTCATACAGTGCTGCAGCATTTGTTATACTCCTGAGTCTCACAGACTTTACACAACTGGTCAGTGAGCTGCTCAGCCGTGTCTTTTGTGTGCTTGGGGAGAGGGGGAGGAAGAAGAACCGTGAGTACATGATTTTGCTGATGTTGAAATAGGTGGATATGAGGTTCAATGACTGAGCATGTGATACTCAGGACTAGACACATCGGAAATCTGTCATTTTGGCTTTGCCATTACTGTATTTAAATCCTATGTTCTTTAACACTGTTCAGTTGATACAGTGGGAGAATAAACACACAAAGGCCTTTGTTATATCTAAATCCAGAAATGAGAGAAAATGTGGATGTCGTTACTATTACTCTAACTATATTTAGAGGAGATATGTAGTCTTGATTGCTCCAGTCCTGATTGCCCCCATTTCAGCTCCTGTATACATCTGTTTGCAAGTTAACAGTTTATACTGTGCTAAATGCCACCAAATGAATTGCAAAAAGCAAAGGAAAAATTCACACTTCTATAATTACGTTCTGTTTTATAATTATATCTATCTCTTGTACCCCCACTGAGCATTTCAATAATTTGAATGGTTTTTTTACGCTGTTGCATACCCTAAAGAGATTATAGGAATAATGTGAAAGACTGATGGGAAGGCAAAATGATAGCCACCTATGTGTTCATTCAGTATTGATGGTGACAAAATCTAATGAGTTTTTCTCAGTCCTGGGCCAAAACATTGGTAAAAATTACTGATTATGTTTGAATTTGGCTAAATCAAATACTGAAAATTGTTCTCTTCTACACTTGAATCTGCCTGACAGGTGTGGACATGAGAAACCTATTGCTTAACTTGAAATTCTTCTCTTTAATCACTTTTCTATCCCTAAAATAAAAAAAATCCCAAAAAACCAAAAACAAACAAACAAAACAAAACAAAAACCCCCAAAACTAAATCAAACAAAAAACCAAAAACAAAAACAAATCGCCCCCCCCCAAAAAACCCTAAAAAAAATTCTTGCAGAGTTCAGTTATCCAGAGTCTGATTTTGAATTATTGAAATATATTAAATGCACACAATTAAAAGTCTGTTTAAGATGGTTTAGACTCCTAGTAAAAAGATCTGGGTAGCTTAATGCAAGATTGAGATGGGTTACTCAAACAAAGCTCAAAACTAATCATTAAGATGAGCTATGGCTAAAAGGAGGTTCCATGCATGCTAATCTAATCTCCTTGATAAACTAGAGATTATTTTAGAATAACAATATCATGATATTAAAGTTGAAGGTGTATAACCTGAAAAAATGAAGTTCCATATTCATGAAATCGTAATTTTCTGCTGTCTTTATGTGTAAGTGATAAAGATGAGACTTACATATTGTTTTGATGTTTGCTATACCCCCAGCCTAGGTAGATCTGCACATCTAATTGTGACTCTGCAGGGATTTGAGCAGATCATGCACTCCAGATATTTGCTGGGGTGTGTTGCCAAGTGACCTGTAGGTCTTTCTGAATACAAGTCAGCATGTTTTTGTGCCAGATCACAAATTGAGTAATCCAGTGCCTCTGTCATTCTTGTCACTTTATGTGTATTTATTGTGACTGGCTTTTGCGCAGTCTAAACAATACCAGTGGAGTTGACTGTGCTTTTGTACAGAAGAAGGGTCACTATAAAAATGACTAGAAGATGATATGTGGCTAGGGAATGAATAGTACTCATTCCTAGTGAAATGTAGCGAGCGGACGGACATTATGTTGTGCTGATAATGTCCATGTAAAAGATGTATCAAGAAATACATCTAGAAATAAAAATAGTGTTTTGAAAGCTTATACATTTACTGGAAATTGCAGGAGCTAAGAATTCTTACTTTTCCTTCGTATTGTTAGAACAGGTCACTGCCAAGGTGTCCTGTTGTGTTTTCAGCTTGTAATCCTGACAGAGGCAGCTGGGGCTGAATTCCCTTGCTGAAATGTATGTGTGAGTGTGAAACACTTGGGATGCTGTAGGACATCTGGCTGCTCATGCCGTAAAGTGTGAGTCTTGCTGAAATTACCTTTTTAACATTAGATATGTGTGAATGTCTTGGAGATAGCAGAGTAAATACTAGTAGGTGGCTATAATTAGGCACTTGACTTGAACTTCTAATTCCTCTTGCTTGTTTCATTACGTCAATGGGTTTTATTCATGTATGAGAGTTAAATATAATTTCTTTTGTGTAGTAGATTTATAGCAGTATGAAATTATACTTCACTGATATATTTAAACCCTGATCAACCCTTTGAACTGTATGTAGTGTCTTTCTTGTTAGAATGGTGAAAAGCTAGCCTGCCTTTTTTTTGAGATTGCTCCTTTTCAATAGGAATAAGAAATCTTGAAGTTGTATCATTATTTATCATTTATTATTTATTTATTTTCTGCTCTTTAATTATAAGGGGAACATAAGGATCTTCCTTTGTCTTCGATCAAAAGAAACGTGTCCTTATCTGTTATATATGTGTGTAGGAAATGCAGCTTTATCCATAGTGATCTCCTCAGATTTCAGTTAGACATTTTACAGTGTATGTGTGCTTAATTTTTTTCCTCAGATTTCAGATTTTATTCATATGCTATAGTGAAACATACCTATTTGAGCAAGTAAAATGTCCACATCCATGCTTTTGCCATCTACTCATGAAAATTAAAATCATTTTGATTCTCAAGTAATACAAATACATAGAATCCCACAAGAGGTCATGAATCTTGAAATTATGTTAATTTTCATTGCAACTATGTCTATATCCAGAGTCCAAATACTATGATTAAGGCAGAGTGAAAATGATCTCTTTGAAAGAAAAACTGAATGCTTTGTAAGCCATGTCTTTTAACTATAATTAATCAGGGGAGGGAAGGAAGGAAGGCTCTCTGACATCCTGCTTGTTGAAGCGTATACATTGCTTTGCAGGACTTACATATATTTAAATTAAATGTAGGCAGGGCTCAAATATGTTGTGTTGACTAGTTTGGGGGTATTCTTGTTTGTTTGGTTTGTGTTTTGTTTTGTTTCTCAGCACCTTAGAAACTAAGTTCTTACACAGGGTGAGTAAGTAGGCAATTACCTGTTTTGATAGGTTTGACTTCAACTTGTTCATGAGTGCCCTTCCATTGACAAATTGCAACACTGCATAAAAGACTGCTTTTATGTCTGCAATTTGAATATCATTAAGCTTTTTCTAAAGAAAAATAAATAAAATTTCATTCACGAGTCAGCTATGTAATACTTAAAATGCTGGAGGGTATTTAAAGTAGTATATTCAGGTATAGAGTTGAACCTTTCAAATGGATTAATGCGTAATTATTGTCGAGACCCACAGGAAAATTTTCATGTTCTAGAATTTTTTGTTTCCTTGCTTTGTTTTAATTCTGCTTAGCTTGCTATGTACTATTTAATAGGATGAGAATTGATTTTCAGTTTCAGATTTAAACTTAGGGTAAGAATTTTATGGCCTTCACTGCGTGAATCTGAGATATAGAAGAAAATCTAGTTTATCAAGAAAAGGGAAAGTGAGAACTGTGAATTTTAAAAATTGTATTCTTAATTTACCTTCCTAGCTTGCAGAGAGTACCACCTGGCATTTTCAAGCAAACTGGAGGAATTTTTATTACTGTTCTTTTTTGCTTTTCTCCTTCCTCATCTTAAAAGCGTGCTTAACACTTTTTAGAGCCCATTTACCTCTGTTTCTGCTGTGGTACCTTTCCTCTGTGTTTGAAGGGTCTCCAAGATCACTTGTAATTGTTTTTCCCTAAGTGTAGTTGTTTAAGGAGCATTTACAAAGAGCAGTACAAGTGGGGTTTTCTTTCTTCTGTTTTTAAGGTAAGAGGTTTTTGGTGAACCCTTTGCTGCCCTGTTAAACACTCCAGACAAGTATGTTGGGTCTTTATCTGATCTTTCGGCTCAACATCCCCTCTAGTTACTGAAGGCAGACGTGGACTAGCGCACTCTGGCATATGGCAGAGAATGTATTCTGCACTGCTGTATATTCACATGATGGTGAAATGGCTGCTGTGTTTCTCATTTGCTTTCAGATCAGAATTGTCTGCTGATCTCAGGACGACAGATTACTGTGGCGAAGCAGGGAACATTTGTCAGACTGCAGGGAAGGTCTTGGCATGTACTGTAGTCATGGGCTCTGTGCTTCTTTCCTCAGATTGTTTTCTTCATAGTATCTATGTTAAAGCTTAAAGTTTATCACTCCTGCATAATTCTTACGTGTTCAGAAGTGAGGCAATATCCACATGAATAATTTCACTATTATCTCCATTAAAAATATTTTTACATTGCAAAGGACATATTGATAAGTGAAGTCCCTAGTATCTCTAAATAAATCTCGTAAGAGCAACTTCTTTCTTTCCTTACTTTTGCCCTTCATTGCTAAAGTGATAGTAATAGGATATCTTTGGAGATACAGAAGGCCAAGACATGCATGAGAAGGAAATTAAAGCATGGTTAGCAGCAGTAGCTGACTTTTCAAAGGAGACTACTTAAAAAGATAAACAGACTGGTAGGAAAGCCAATGTTAAAGATCTTTGCTGAAATGAAGCCAAGAGCTGAAAGTACCTTTCTTTCTCATAATAGTGTTAAATTAAATATTAATGACCTTTTTAAAAATTTTTTGGGGGAGAAGGGGAGGAAAGGAAGGATTGTTTGTTTGTATTAAAAAAAGTAGCTTTAAACTTAAAACCACCTTTGACATACAAGCTGATAGTATCACTGCCAAAATTCAGTCTGAAGTTTACTCTTGTCTGAAATCCCCTGGAAATACTAGTGGGTGTGTTTTGCTAGAGTTTCCTTTTAAATGCAGTGGTGCCAGCAGCGCTGTAATAATGACCGTAATGTCTTTGAAGGCACTCAGAAGCTTCTGCTCAAAGATACACTTAAATAATTAAATCTTTTTTCTTTTTTCAATTTACATGGAATTTGTAATGGCATACCCCCAAGTGCCAGATTTCCTTCCTTCCTTTCTTTTCTTTCTCATGAAAAGCATAGATTTTAATTAAGACACTGCTTGCTTACTTGGATAGTAAGAAAGGTGATGAAAGAGCAGGTCCAGATAGTTATTTCTTGAGACCCTTAGTTGCCTTTTCTTAATGCAGAAATGACAGCTTGAAAACTCTGGGTGCCTCTGAGGTGGTCCTAGAAGCCTTGGTTTCCTCCTGCAAATAAAGGGAGGAATTTTATCTATTTTGCTACATGCCTTCTGGCTCCTGGCGGTTCATTCTCTGACCTTTTATGTGGTCCATTTGCAAAACCAGCTGCCTATCTATCTGTACGTAGGTTTAATTTTTTCTGTTTTTCTTTTTTTTTTTTTTTAAACAGATACCGAAAGACTTTATTCAATAGTGTTTGAAGAGATCTGTGGGCGTTTTGGAAAGACCTATGACTGGGATCTGAAATCCTTGGTTATGGGTAAACAAGCCCTAGAAGCAGCAGACATTATTCGAGGTGCTCTAGATCTTCCAATAACCAAAGAAGAACTCCTAAATGAAAGTAAAATAAAGCAGGAGGAGATATTCCCTACTGCTGACTTGATGCCAGGTATGTTTTTCTTATTTATAAACTCTGTATGGAATTACTTAAATGCTAATCAAGGCAGGAGTTTGTAATCTCCCTTCTGCAGAGCAGTTGCCCTTAATAGATTATGTTTCATTACTCTTGTTTTAGAAAATGTACCCCAAAACTTTTTTTCACATGTTTTAAAAGAACAAAAAAGACTAGATACATGTCCATTAATTCTGTTTTGTAAACTAGACATTCTTTATTGTTGTTGTTGCCAGCTCTGTTTTCCCTGGCTGTGAGCATAGTCTGACTTTGTTAAGCACAGATGCTTTTGCCTGCACATTTAAAAGTATGTGAGCCCGTGGGTTCTTTCAGTTGGGATTAATCTTGCCTAACCTGAAAATTGAAATTCAAGTACAGTGTCTGAGTGTGTCACTGAAGAGGGAGGATTTTTCAGGTTATCCTGTGACAGGTGAGTTTCCTTGCCTTCTGAAGATACGTGTCTTTTACCAGCGAGTGTGCAGGATGCCCAAATGAGTAGCTTCGACCAGGTAACTCACGATAAGCAAGAGAGTGAATCTTACCTATGGTGTGAATGCATACTTTTGTATTCAATTACACTTAGATCTGAAATGCTTAGAGAGAAATCCTCAGCCATGCAACACTATCAATATCTAAAGTTAGGATTGCAGCTAACTTTATGTACAATGTTAAACTTCCTGGAGCAAATATCAATAATTTATGAAGGGAAAAAAAGGGAGAAGGAGAGGAATATAAAGTACTGGAAGTGAAATAACTGCATGTCACTGTACATGTTTAACAATTGTCATTTTTTCTCTTTGAACATGTGCTTATTTGTTCTGACAATCTCTACAGTACATTAATGTTTTAATTTTTTGATGCTTTTTTATACCTAGTTTCATAATGCATTAGGAGAATGAAAGTTAAAGGTATGTGATAGGAATAAATAACAAGCAGTAAAAATAAAAGGTGTGATTTTTTCAACAGCTTTTGAAACTTCAGTACGTTTTGTGTCCAGCTTATTTAATTATCTCTCCAATGTCTTTTATATGCAAGATTTTTAAAACTTCATCTCTCTCACTTATAGATCCACCTGAAACTGTACGCCTAGTTAAACTTTCCCGAAAAACAAGAAAGTTGAATGGATGTGTTTTTCATTTTTCATGTCAGACTTCTGGGACTAACTTTTTAAATACATCTTTTGTAAGCCAAACAAAAAACCTTGTCTGGGTTTAGAAAATGCCAGATGAACAGACTGGGTAAAACGTTAGGTGGCACAGAGAAGAGTTGCTGTAAAGAAACAGCTTCAGTAGTAAGTGGATATTCTGTGCCTGCTGGAAGGTTGTGATAATGTGGCTGAGCTGTCTTGAACAGAGTTAGAAAGGTGATGGAACAGATTAGCCAAAGGAAACATGAAGTTTTGTACTGTTCTTGCCTTCAAAAAGTGAATTTTTGGCTCATTGAAGCTGTACTATTTATGGATGAAAAAAGCAAAATTCGTACTAGGAATAGCAAGCAAACATTTTCATCATCCCCTGTTCAACTGATTATCTTTTCAGTTCAACTAAATACATGTGATAACTTTTTTCAGGCTATTTTCTAAAATGCAGCTGATGTGAACTAAAGTACTTTATGCTCAGTGGCCATTGTGGAGAGCAGAGGCATCCTTGGTCACTAAAGTGATGTGATCTGTACTTTACTTGGTCACAGCAAATGAGATACAAGCTGAATTGCCATGAATTTTGAGAAACCAGGTTAATGTTAGCTAATAAGCTAGAGGAAAGTGGCTCCAGCCCCTTACTATTTAGTTTCTTTAAGAACTGTTCTCCAGTTACCCAGATTTTTTTAATCTGATTCTTCAGTCCTTTTGTCTCTTCTGAAGACATTTATTAATGTAATCCTTGTGGATTTATTCTACAGTCACTTAGTATTCTTTCTTTAAGAGTAGATTTCTTGCATGTGTTGTGCAAGATGTAAGACTGGTAACATTTTGAGTTTGCAGTGTTCTCTGACTAAACTGGTCTTTCAGATTGTTACAGGTAAATACAGGAAAGTGAAAGTTAATTATATTAATGGTGTAAGATGACTCTGAAGTACTGTGTCTCTGGTCACCTTTTGACAGTTGATAGACAGGTGAGGTTCTATTTTTCAATAAATTTCTAAAGTTTGTCCAAAAAAATTGGATTGAAGTTCAGTTTGGTGGGGAGCAGTGCTAAAGAGTGACCAATGATTCAAAAAAAGTGACTCAGACAAAGTGACATTTGTTTTCGGATGAGCTATGCGCATGGTCTTGCCAAAGATGAAAGCTCTGTAAATTCCTAAATAAAGTAAATGGCAGGTATGTCAGTGATTGTTAAGGAGAGTGTGGAAGTGTAATGAATATTTAATTGGCAAAGCAGTTCTTTGTCTGACAGGTTAGAAACCTGTCCTGGTTCCAGCTGAGATAGAGTTTATTTTCTTCTTAGTAGCAGGTGCAATGCTGTGTTTTGGATTTGGTACAAGAATAAAGTTGATAACACCCTGATGTTTAAGTAGTGCTTAGTTCAAATCAAGGAGTTTTCATTTTCTCCTGCTCTGCCAGTGAATAGGTGCACAATAAGCCAGGAGGGAGCATGGCCAGGAGAGCTTATCTGAACTGGCCAAAGGGATATTCTATACCGTAGCACATCATGCCTAGTATATGAACTGGGGCTGTTACCCAGGAGTGGGACCAATTGTGGCTTGAGGATGGGCTGGGCGTCAGTCAGCAGATGGTGAGCAATTTGTCCTGTGCATCACTCTTCCTGGGTTTTATCTCTCTTTCCCCCTCTCCCTTTCATTTTACAACTGCTAGTATTAATATTATCATTATTATTTTGTTTTGATTTTTAATCTATTCTTATCTCAACCTGTAAGTTGCTTTTTTTCCTGATTCTTCTTCCAGTCCCACCAGGGAGGACACGCACAGTAAGTGAGAAACTGTGTAGTGTCCAGCTGGGGTTGAACCACGGCACAGGCTATATGACAGACATACCACTTAGTGTACAATACCTCTGAGACATTAGTGGTTGAAGACAGAATTTTGTCTATTTCAGTATGGCCAAACTGACAGATAAGATTCAATACATCAGGCTGTAGTCAAAATACAAATTTCATCTAAGAAGAGGCTATGTCCATTTCTAATATGGAATTTTCTGGTAACTATTTAAGGGTTTTTTTGCAGTTAGATTTATTTTTAGTTCTGAAAGAATCTTAAGGATGGTAATTTTGATTCAGTGGAGAAAGAAATTAATCCAAGATGACACAAAATGACAGGCCTGCCACTGTGCTGCTTTTCTAAATATTTCTGTCAGAGTACAGACATTGTTATCTACAAGAGTAATGTAGTAGGCTTTCTGTTTCTGCAAATGCATTTTGAGCATTTCTACATTGCAGGGATGTGCATAGTCAGAAGATGAGGGAATAACAAGCGGAACAGGAGAAAATCATGCATATGTATATTTACCTATACATATCTAGGTGTGCTTTTGCATAAACCTAGAATATATGCAGAGCGAGAAAAATTGAACTGCCAGTTATACAACTCCCAACAGTTGCTATAAACGTGTCAGGATTATGAAACTGCTGTTATTCTTTCACTGTAGTCTCTGGTTTTTGGCTCATCATCATTATCATCGTCATTATCACAAAGCACAGATCCTTAAAGATTGTGTGACTGTGTATAACTTTCAGACATTTTCCATTCCTGGGTTGTTTTCATGGTATCTGGGATTTAGTTGTTGCACCTTTCCTGTTCAGCCAGTGCAGAATGTGATGTGCAAGCTATTTTCCAGTTCAAGTACAGTTGACTATCTCTTGCAGCTATGAGAAGGTAATTTCATACCTCAATTTTAGTACCAAATGAAGCCAATCAGAAAGCACAAAAAGAGAAGAAAGGAAACAGTTCAAATTTCAATGGCAACTCACTCCAAATTTCATTTTTTCTTCAACAGTTCCATTCAACTAGCAGTCTAGTTTGCTTAACTATTGTGTCCTTGATTCATGTTGTGCCCTTGACAGTTAAACAGACTTCCTACCATGACATCTTTTCTTTTCGTTGCTCTTTTTTTTTAATGGTAGGAAACACTGATGAGTCCATGCTGGGCTCAGTGAGCCTGTTACCCCTAGAGAACATCCAATTAGCTATAAGCTCAGAATAATGCTTCCTGTTTGGCTGATATCAAACATTTGGCCTTTAAATCGATCAATTCCTAAAGGATTGCAACCCAGTTGATACAGGTTTTGAATTATGTAAAATTTAATACTTACATTCTTTCTATGGGCTTGCATGTGTCAGTATGTCCAGACTAAAATGAGAATAATTATTTGATGAGTAGGAAGTCTCTCTGACCAGAAGGAGCTCTGATATTTTTTAGAGAGCAGTAAGATGAGAAGATAAAATTCCTTATTAATAGTCATTGTCTTCCAAAGTTGGGGGTAGGTTGGTAGTTTCCACCCCCCCTTTTGTAGCTTAGAGAAAGGATAACATACCATGCCATTGTAGATAGCATTTTTAAACAATATGTCATAAGAAATAAAGAAGCAGGTTGATTTGAGTTACGTTTCCATAGTTTCATGAAATTTTAGAATAGAATAGAATAGAATAGAACTATTTCAGTTGGAACGGATCTACAAGTGTCCAACTGCCTTTTCAGGGCTGATCAAGTTAAAGCATTCATGGCAATTAAACCAAGTAGTGGATAGCCCCACCTCTGTCACACTGTCACGTTCACAGCAGCAATCCTGACTTCATTTGAGGATTGAGAGTGGTGTATATAATTAATAGCACCAGTAATGGGCTTGCAATTGTAGCACACCAGGCTACATTAAAAAAAAAATTAAATAATTTTGCTACTTAAGTTAACAAACAGCAGCTTCTTTTTGTAAGGGAGATTGTTTTGTTTTGTTGAATGCTTTTAGTGTTCGGAGGTTGCTGAGATTTCTTGCCATAGATTTGTTTTTGTGAACTTAAAGGAATCATGGAATTAGTTAGAAATCTATTCAATCTGACAAAGCTCTGAGTGGAAATGTTAACTTTTCTTTGATTAAAGAAAGTGATGAAATGAAATCTTGAAAAGGTCTAGGTTTGGTGTCGTATCACATTCAATGTGGAAACTGTAAATTTTTTTGGAAAAAAGGAGCAGTCTTTTTAATACAGAAGCTATATTTATCCTTAAGATTTCCATTTGTGTACAACTGGATGTAAATCATCAAGACATGCATAATGTATGTACACAGTTAATTTAAGCCCTGTATGGACCACTTTGGTTTCCTAGGTTTTTTCTCAGCAGTACATCTTTTCTTCCAGATATTCACCAAAAACTCTTGCACCCCTTGTTTTGTGTAACATTACAGCAAAATGAAGTGGACTTGAATATGGGTGTCTAAAGAGCCTCGATTTTGGTGTCCCAGGGGTCAATTGTCCTCTGTTCTCACACTGCTTAGTGTGAGTAGAAAAAGTAACCGTATCTACACAGTGGTGAATGAAGAGTAATGCTATGATAGATGTATGAGAGGGAGTACTGAATGTCTGTGAGAGGAGTGCGAAGTTGTATTTGACTGTTGCCATTTAAGATTCTTGTTGGTAACGTGGACAGTGGGATTGAGCGCACCCTTAGCAAATTTGCTGATGATACTGGGCTGTGTGGCCCAGTCAACATGCTGAAGGGAAGGGATGCCATCCAGAGGAATTTGGACAGGCTTGAGAGGTGTGTTGATGAAAACCTCACAAAGGTCAGCAAGGCCAAGTGTAAAGTCCTGCAGCTGAGTTGAGGTAATCCCAAACAGCAATACAGGCTGGGCAGAGAATGGATTGAGAGCCACCTTGAGGAGAGAGACTTGGGGGTGTTGATTGACAAGAAGCTCAATACAACCTCACAATGTGCGCTTGCATCCCACAAAGCTAACTGTGAACTGGACTACATCCAAAGCAGTGTGGCCAGCAGAGCAAGGGAGGTGATTCTGCCCCTCTGCTCCGTTCTTTTTGAGACCCCACCTGGAGTGCTGCATCCAGCTGTGGGGCACCCAGCATAAGAAGGCTATGCACCTATTGGAATGAGTTCAGAGGAAAACCAGGAAGATGATGAGAGGGATGAAGCATCTCTCCTTGAAGACTGGCTGAGAGAATAGGAGTTGTTCATCCTGGAGAAGACTCAAGGGAGACCTTACGGCACCTTCCAGTATCTCACAAGAAAGCTGGAGAAGGACTTTTTACAAAGAAATGTAACGACAGGACAAGGGGGAATGGCTTCAGACTGAAAGGGAGTAGGTTTAGGTTAGGTATTAGGAAGAAATCCTTTTCTGTGAGGGTGGTGAGGCACTGGAAAAGGTTGCCCAGAGAAGCTGTGAATATCCCATCCCTGGAAGTGTTCAAGGTCAGGTTGGATGGGGCTTTGAGCAACCTGACCTAGCAAAAGTTGGCCCTGCCCCTGGCAGGGGGTTTGGAACTAGATGATCTTAATGTCCTTTCCAACGCAAAATATTTTATGAATTTGTGAACAAAATACGTGAAGAAGGAGCATGGTGACCCATATAGTTCTTCTAACAAATATTCCAGTGCACAGGTCTGAAAATCTGTTGATTAATACAGCGTTCTTTTAAAAAGTCTTTAGTCATGCTGTTTCTTATTCAGAATATACCATACCTCAACTACAAGATACAGCAAATGTAGTTGTATTAGCACAGACTACACAGTGTAGACAAGCTCCAGCTTATAGCAGGGAAAGAGAAACAAACCATACACAGACATCAGCAAGGGAAAAGGGAAACAGGATGAAAGAGGTAGCTGATTAACAGCCTAGTCAAACGTTATATGAAAATAAAAATAAAAACTTATTGGCTTTTGAATGTAAGTAATTTGGATTAAATAAATCAATAAGTTATACTACCCTCAGCTACCATTCCCAAGAAAGCACAAGCATATATAGATACAGCATATATAGATGTAATTAAATATACGTAGGGAAGGATCTGGTTGCCCATGAAATACAGTTTTTCTTCTCTGTTAAAAAGAACTTTGTAACATATTTCCATACCCCACCCTATTTTTTCAAACCACCATATTTCTTACCAAAAAGTGTGGGAAGAAAATCTTTCCTTTGGCTTATAATTACAGTTGACAATAAAATAAGTGTGATTAATAGTACTCATTATTATGTAGTACAAATGAGAGTGGCCTTTATAGCTCATGGAAATAAGGAGAATGTGTATCTTTTCAACAATTAAAATTAATTGGCGACCAAATTGCATATTGTGATTATAAAATACAGACAAACAAGAGCCACACAGGAATGTAACTGGATCAGTTACCAAATAACCAGTAGCTACCTGGGGAGAGGGATAAGACAATCTGTAAAATGTCCTAAATAACTCGCATTTTCTGAAGTATTTTTGTAGTCCCCAGAACTATGTCAAACGACACACAGCAGCAGTAAGTAGGACTAAAGTTGTTGCTTTAATCATAATGATTTGAGATCTATGTGAGTGAAGGTTGTTGGACTTGATGATCCTTGTAGAATCCTTCCAACTCAGCTTACTCTGTGATTCTGTGAAATGAGAAGTAATATTTTTTATTAAACTGATTAAAGTATGGAGAAGCTTTTGGACATAATATAAGGCATCTTCATATCAGTTTTAAAATACCCATTTTCTATTTTGAGTTAAGAGTTCACATGTGTTTACTTTCTAAAAAAATAACGACTGTGAAGAGACACAGAATAATCACTCTAAGTCTAGCCAAAGGTTTTATTATTGCCATACATGTAGCCTTTAGCTTTTTGAAATAATTTAACTTGAACTTCCACTTGAATCTGAAGAAGGATACACAGAATCTATGAAAACTTCACTATATAGCCTGATTTCACTGACTACTTGATTCTTGCATTTAATTAGTTTAAGGAATATACTGTATTTATGGTGTTTTGTTTGTTTGGGGGATTATTATTATTATTTACTGTCTTGAACTAAAGTAGTCCTATGTTTTACTGCTTCTTGGATTATTATATGTCTGACTCGGTAATTGCTTTATTAAGAACCATAATCATTTGGAAGAATATGAGGTATTACTGTATATGATGGTTCTCTCTTCCAATCTGCTCAAAATGTTTTTAAGTTGGTTAACACTACAGCTAAATTGGCTGTAAACTATAAAGGAATATTATGTGTGATGGTTGGGGCAAGTCTGAAAGCCCTGTGAGCTGTTTGGATTTTATTTAAGGTTGGGAAAATGTGGATATGTGTGCTATATGTTCTTCCTAGCAGAACATGTTAGCTTTCAGATAAATTAAAAGCAACAATACACACACACATATTCTATTTCTCTATTACCTAATGATTTCTTCGTTTTCTTTCTGGGATTGCATTGTGGTTAAAATACTATTAATCAGAAATAGGATGTAGTTGGTGTTTAGGTGCCCCTCAGGGAAGAACTAAGGAGTGGCAAGAGTGATATAATACACTGTGGTGTTTGTGAAAGGATATGCCCGTGAAAATGCCACTCTTTGTTTATTTGATGCCTTCCCAGACAGGTAGGAGGTCCTGTAATGTCATTTTGAAGCTTAATTTTCATAGAATCTACCTTATGAATTCTAGGAGTTTAACTTACTGTTAACTTACTGGTCCTTTTTGCAGTGTATACTTTTTCTTGAGAGAAGTTCTTGTGAAGTTCTGTTCATTTTAAAGGGCTTTTTGTTGCATAGCTTATGTTAATATTTTTAGGATTGAAAGACATATTACAGAAGGCAGTGGTGCTGTCTGTGTAGGCCTGAGCATTTATGTGACCTTGCTCCTGCACTCTATGCTGACAGTACACAAACCAGCTGATTTCCTGAAGCTGTAAGACTTTAGGACTTTGGCTGTGCTTATAGGACCATCAAACGGTGGATTTTCAGGCTAAGATACTGTCAGAGTTTGCTGTGTGATTGTATGATGATGCTGTTATGCCTTCAAATGAATCAACTGCAAGTAGGAATATGAACACCAGACATCATTCAATTGGGGAACAGAGGAAACTGAAATGAAGGTTCAGTCCTGAAGCAGCATGAATAATTCTCTTCGTTATCTCACGTGTTTGCCCAGTTTATCATGGAGATCACTTTCTTGTTGTCCTGGGGTGGCATAATGATGTCTTGTATTCCCTGTCGTTTTGTATGCTCGACCAGAAATATGGTCCTGTAGCTTTAACTGTGTCCCGCAGCTGGGAGCTCTGCCACCAGCGCGGGATGTTTTGAAACTTTCCCCAGCTCTCCTATGGGGGAGTGAGAAGGAAGGGACACTGGTTTTTTTTTCCCGGAGTCAGTTGCTGCTGCTGGTGGCTGGTGCTACTGGTGTGACTGCTGCTTGGCTTGGTTTTTTTTCCTCCCTGGGATTGTTTTTCATCATTTTGGACCCTTTTCTTCGACTTGCTTTCTCATCCGAGAACCTGAGGAGCCCTGGGGGACAGCGGATGAGAATCGTCCAGGGAGCCACCGGAGGAACTTCACCTAGCCCCTTCGGGGCCCCCGGAAAGGGGAAGCTACGCCTGAGGAAAAGGACACTAAGTTCATCAGCTGTTTGTTCAGGTTTTCTGACCCCTTTTCCCCTTTTCCCTTTCCACTGTGTGGTCTGTTGATTAAACAGTTCTTTCCACTTTAGGCTGAGATATTCTGTATTGTGGGGAGAGGAGTGGTAGAAACCTTTGCTGTGGGGGGGGGGGCACCTGTTTAGAGTGCTTTCCACCTAGGATATATGTCTCTAATCCAAGACACTTGTTTATCTTGAAAAGCATTCTTATACATTACTGTAACATGTATAGACAAAAGTTTGGTTGGACACTAATGTTTAAAAAAAAAAAAAAAGAGCTTTATGGTATCTCCTTCTTTATCTGGAGGCATTTCAAAAGAAATAGATCTGAATCTGGACATAGAGAAGTGATACAAGCTAAGAACAGGGATAGATAAGTACCAGAAAAGGGATGGTCCAAAAATTTGAAATTACAGCAAATAAAATGTAGTAAAAATATGTGTTGTTCACTGTTCTGAAGCACTATGGATGACACAGATCATGACTGTATAAAGCTAAAAGGAAAATAAAAATTCCCTTTGCTTTTCATCAATTTGGGTTAGCTTTCAGGAGTTCCATCTTGTTAATTTTCACTTCCTGATGAATAATGTCATTTGATTATAAAATGGGATGTCTTACAAGGAATAATGTAGAAAACAGTATTGTAATAGTATGTAAATAATTAGATAGGGACTCTGATTAGATCATTTTAGTGTAACATTATTTGGTTTCCTGAACCCTTGCTGTACATGTTTGTATTAGTCAATGAGAAAGAAAATGTGACAGTTAGCCCAAGGGTTTTGTTGTTTGGTATAAGTCTTATTTTTAGTTTGTCAGTTGATCCAATGTATTAGTCACCATGATTTCAGCTGAATCTAAAGAGAACAACATCACATTTGGAGTCTAAAGGAGGAATTTATTTGGAGGAATAAAAGTTACTTTTTCAAAAAAATAAAATAATATTTACTGTATATGCTTTTCAGCAATTTTCAGAACAAAAGAACTGTTC
Source organism: Origma solitaria (assembly GCA_013397895.1). Lineage (NCBI taxonomy): Eukaryota > Metazoa > Chordata > Aves > Passeriformes > Acanthizidae > Origma > Origma solitaria. The sequence goes on from VZRL01001508.1 coordinate 263,424, forward strand.
TTTTTCTTTAAACTGTGTCTGTGTTCTCAGAAGAAATTGGTCCTTTCTGTTGCTTTAATTTGTTTTCTTTTCCTTTTCTCAAAGTTGATAACTTCATTGACAGTTGTGATTAATTGGGTTTTAAAGATGCTGACATTTAAAGTTGATCCTTCTACTTTGCCGCTTCTGGAACAAAACTCTGCTTTCAATTATTTTCAGCTATTTTTCTTTACAATATTCACCAGTGTTTAACTATTGTAGTTAGAATATATTACGCTTCTGTGTCTCATCTAAAACTTCTTATTTAAAAAGCATAAATATACAGTACTTACCTCTGTGACTACCTGAAAACAAGAGTACATTTGGAAATAAAGCATAGCAATGTGGGATATTTATTCCTAATTTTTTTATTATTACCTGAAGAATTTATGTGGTACTGTGTAAGATTTATTGCCTGCGTGCATAAGGTATTTATTGCCTGTGTGCCACATTTGGAGTGAATTCTTATGCTGGAAAACAGAGATCCTTATTTCTTTTGATATTCCTTTAGTTTTCATTCTTGCTGTATATGAGGAAGTTTTCAGTGGGAGAGGTAGAGGGTGGTCCCAGGAAGTCTAGCAGAGGAGTCCTTCTGGGATGGGTGGGCCTTGATCCCATGATAGCTACAATCAAGTTAGAAATTAATGAGATCATGGGAATTTTCTTCATAGTCATTGAGTGATTGAAAAATCTTTGTTTGCTATAGAGGATGCAATGACACAGTATTTGCCAGGGGAAGTTTCTTACAGATCTTTAAAGCAGTTCCTCAGTTCCCCATCTGTTGAGGTTTTCTTTAAGAAAAGGCATTAGAAAGATACTAAGAAAGATATTATCTTCTTAATGAAGAACTATATGCTGAATTAGTACAATAATGTCAGTAATTTAATGTGGTGGCAAAGTGTCTGGAGCTAAACTGGTGATAATTGATGCAAACAAAAATGGATTTTCCTGATCTATAGGTTTATAAAGAGGAAAGCAAACCTGGAATGAAAATATTTTTCAGCTGCTACTGTTTTGAGCTTGTCAAGTTATACTTGATATTCTTCCAAATGTAGTTTTATTCTTTTCTGGGCAGCTGATTTGCATTTTTTTTTTCTAATCTATCTTGTTCTATTTACACATATGCAAATAATATTTTTAAAAATGGCATATTTTTATTAAAGTGCATTTTATGAATAATGTAAATATTTTCTCTCTGGAGATATTAGGGACAACTGCATTTTAGCTCCCTTGTTGTGAGGGAAGCCAAAAAGAAATCAAACGCACATGCATACACATTTACACGCTGAAATCATGACATGCTTGGGAATACAAGAGAGAACCCTGAAGAAATTACCTTTCTGCAACAGTGCTTTTCTGTGGCTGGCTACCTCCAAAAAAAAGGTAGAATGAACATACCCAGTGAGAGATAAACTGAAGCTGTGATGCAGTGGGACTGAAGAAAATTAGCTATTTGAAAAGAACACAACTTTAGAGAAAGCTATATCGTAGCAAGGGCATAGGAGATAGGAAAAGTCTTCTGCTTGTGTAATCTTTGGACTTCTTTATATTACTTCTTTATATTACTACATATATGTATGCTAGCCTTGCTAAAAATTGCAGTTTATTAAGTTCCTTCGAATGAATGCATTTTATTTTAAGGAAGAGACACTTATGCTGCTGCCTTATATTAAGGAATCTTAGTACTTCCATTAATTTAATATAGACTTACTTCACATGATTCAGAATGAAGATATAAACTATCTGGAATAAAAAGCTGGCTTGTATTTAACATCATATTTTGGTGAGAGGACATAGTAGCATCATTTGGGAAAAATTCACTTGCTTAGTGTAACCACTTAAGGGAGCATTGGAAGGCTTTTAAATGGCTGTTGTATTGACCTTAGAGGAGCAATAGCACTTGCTATTTCTATCCAGCTCAAAATCTGACATCACAGAAGTGCACGTATTTAAAGTTTGAAGGCCATCTTCAAATACAAGCACGAGCTGGAAATGTCAGTTATTAATTGTTTGATTAGATTCTGGAGAATAAATGAGGAATCAGCAGAGTCATACCTACAAATCCTGTTTCCAGATAGGTAGATTAGTCACTACACCTATTCACTTTGTTATCAGTAATACTTACAATTTCTCAAAGACAGGCATATGACTATACTTGTGAAAAATGTATGGCAGATAAGGTGGTTGTTTATATAATTGAATGGCTGGATTATAAGGGAAATACAAATCAGCGATGCTGAAGTGGCAAAGGAGGAGTATGAATGGTTTAAGGGAGTGGAGACCAGACGTAACTATGACAGTAAGTCAGGAGGAAGGGAATAAGGTTATTTTAGTATAACCAGGCATGAAAAATAGGATAAGAATTCATGTGGATGGAAGAAGAAAACAGAATTGTGCTCAAGTTGTTTCAAAGAGCCAAAAGTCAACAGTAGTCTACCTGAAACTAAACTACCTGAAACTAATATCTTGTGTCCAGTACAGCTGGGATTAATGCTAAGAAGCACAGCTGAAATAATTTTACATGGTATGGAGGATTTGCTCTTGTGAATTGATAAAGAGAGGACATCCACTCTTGTTCTTCATTAGATAATGCTAATTGTTTTGTCTGGGAGAGGTATCTAGCACTTAGAATGCTTCAGCAAAGAAGCATTAAAACCCCTTCATAGATAACTCAAAACTTCCACTGAATGACAAAGTGTGTTTCCCTCTGACACAGACTGTTGTGTTTTCACTGGTGTTTTCACTGTTCATTGCATTAACCTTCCCTAGAAGGCAGGATCAGATTGAAGGTTCTACCCATTAGTCTTGAGGTGTTCATTACTCTGGGTTCACAGCATCAATAGATAAAGCTCTGGTATTAACAACTGTGACTGACAGCTGCCCTCCTCTGCCCAGTGTTTCTTGCTTTAGTAAATGCAAAAGAGAGAAACTGAGCTCTCTTAGGGGCTGGTTTGAGCCAGCTGGATCCCTGTTGCAGAAACTGAAACTGTGCCATCCAATGAGAAGAGTATATTTGACTTTTTTTTTCCAGGAGCATAACTGTATATGAAAGAAAATGTTCTCCCAAACTCTCAGAGTTTCAAATACTAAACTTACATAATGTGGGGACATTGCTTAATGAGTTTCTAGTGGGTCTCATTATGTAGTGATGTTAATCACATCTTGACATATTTAGAGAAAAGCATTGTTTGATATATATATCTCAAAGAAAAAATTATTTATCTATAACTTACAGAATGTTCCATAGCTTTTTGAATGTAGAAGGAATGTTTCAGATATAGCAAGAATTTTCTTTTATGCTGTTTGAAATAGGTTTATTACGTTCAGTAAGACAGCATTGTTGAAGTATTGCTAAATACTTTGTAATTGGGTATAAACATTAATGCATATACTAACTCATATGCATATCTGTATAAACTAAAATGTATATATTTGTGTTGCAGGGGTAAATAAGCTGGTCCATCATTTACACAAACACAAAATACCCATAGCTGTTGCTAGCAGCTCAAGTAAAGCGACGTATCAGATGAAAACAACTAGACACAAAGACTTATTTCAACTTTTTCATCATATTGTGTTGGGAGATGACCCTGAGCTGAAGCATGGCAAGCCACATCCTGATCCATTTTTAATTTGTGCAAAGAGATTTAAACCTCCTGCAACTCCGGAGAAGGTAAGAAGGGAAGGGCATAAATTAAATTCAGGAATATTCTGTTTGGGCTATGTTTGGATTTTTTTTAAATGTGATAAATACTTAGATTAATATAAATGTTATAAAAATCAGCAACCCCTGTTTTCAGATGTTTGTACTGTTGAAGAGAGAAATCTCCCCTCACTACATCTAGAGTTCGTTATGCAGATTGCTCTGATTTGCTACATGATGGCGTGCAGTAATAGGAAAGTGTAATGATTTTCTGCTGTATACATAAATCTGCAAGTTTAGCTTCATTACACAGAGCTTGGAAACAGTTATTTAAACATAGGTCAGTTTATTTTTCATGCATTCATGGCTGATTTACCTCTTAAGTGTTGAAACATTTAATACCGTTCTTTGTGAAGAGGACTTACATTTTTCCTAAGCTACATCTTTCCACTATCAATCTAAATCTCTGAGTTGATAGTTCTTGTTTCCGATTTAAAACTATCAGTGTGAGCAATCTTTCTCAAATAGTAGATGTGTTTATTTTTCCTGTCTTATATATAACTTTACAAACTTTATTCTGAAATAGAAACCTGTAGGGAGAATTTCACATAAACTGCGGGTTAGTTAAAATAATGTCTTCATTTTTATTTTAGATTAAATTGGCTTTATCCTTAGAATATTTTTCTTGTTTCTTCTCTGTCCCAAGTGGATCATAAATTCTGAAGTTTTGGAGTTTCGTTACTGCAGAAAAATGGCATTGCATGCTAATTTTAAGGAGCAAATTTAGGTAGATTAGAATGTGATTACTGTTCTCTCAGTAGAATTATTGGCTACATAAATGCATACAGAATTATTAGCTAAGATTTCTCAGCCTTTCATAGTTCAAGTTCTCACCCAGAGTCTAAATGGTATTTTCATTGCATGGGGATACAAAGGCGTGATGAAGTGTGGTTTACTGTGAAATAGAGAAACTGTGTTTGGGTTTTGGTTTGGTTTGATTTTTTTTCTGTTGAAGTTTCTCTTGATGTTTTGTGTGTGGGAGCCAACTTCGTTTGTAAGCTTCCTTGTTCAGAAATGATACACCAAATGTACACAACCAAGGAAATTGAATGTCAGCTGTGTTAATGGCAAATTGAACTATAATTTTATGTGAGGTGCAGAAGAACAGCTTTCCCAAAACTCCTAGTTTATGTGCGTCTGTTTCAGAAAAGTCACAAGGTGGTGATGCTTAAAAAGGACAAAAACATTAAAAAACAACCCAAAAGCAAACAACAAAAACGGTGAACTAGTGACACAGTGTAGATACTTGTGTTTGTTCCTTTAGTTGTGTTAACATTGACAAATATATTTGAAGAAATAGTAGCATCTGTATTATACTTAATATTTTTTTTAATTCTAAGGTATGATAGACAAACAAAACCACAGATTTTTTATAGTAGTTTTGTATTTTTAATTTTGTTAACTTTCCTTGGAATAAAAGCATAGATGTTTGAATCCATCTTTCCTTTATAAGAAGTTTACGGCATCAAGTTCCCTTAGTGCAGATAATACAGCTGAACTTTTTTTTATTGCATCTACAAAAGTCACAAATGTCAAAGTGTGGGAGATTTGCACGTGCACAGAACTCCCAAGAGAAAGGAAATGAAAACACTACATGCAAAACTGTCCAAAACATTTGTGACCAGTTCATAGGTGGTAGTGTAATGGTGTCACCTGCAGTGTTTTGTCCCAAGCAGTGAACTCAGAGAGCTACAGGTTTGGATTTCATGCTAAAAATCAGTAATGTGCAAGTTTGCAGCCAAGTATCAGGAGGCAATGTCTGTATAAGCAACTAATTGGACTCAAGCAAAACAGGTTGTTAGAGCATCATAGGCAGTGCTTAGGCCCATACACCTATGCTGTATATTATTTGAATGTTTTCTGTTGGATTAGATTTACTGTGATCCCAGGCCGACATAATGTTCTTCGGAGCTTTATGCATTCTTAAGCATTGGAGGTTGCTTGAGTGCCTGGAGAGAACTTCCTCTGGAGCTTCCTGCTGGAGCAACCTAGTACCTGCCAAAACTACCCAGTGAAACAAACTATAAGGGAGCACATGAGAAGTTTCAGGTTTGCTTCGAAACTTTGCTGCTGCTGTAAGCAAAAAATACAATGTAGCCATAGAAAACCAAACCCGGAATTTAGCTGTAGTGTTATATCAGCCAGTGGCTAATACCTTCAGGCATACTTCTGCAAGTAAAGCAGTGTTTAAAGTGATAGATAAATGGATATGATATCTGCTTTCCTGTCATTGAAGGATGTTCTAATCACCCATCTTGAAACAAATCTTGACCTTTTGATTTGCAGTCTATTGTTAACTAGGAACTTAATAAGCATAATGACGAAATGATAGCACAGGAATTTTGAACAAGATACACCTTGCAAATTCAGCCTTGGTCTTCTATCTTGTGCTGCATGAAGCATCATGTGAACTTCCATCACTAATAACAAGCACAGTTGTATAAGTAATTAAGTAAATCAGTCAGGAAATCAAAATATGATCTGGAGATTAAATACTAGAAAATTTTTATTTTACTAATTTTTTTTTTAAAATGTATTCCAAATTCTGCTCTCAAAGACACAGATGCAACTTGTATGAAAACCATCTGTATCTGTACATTTGTAAAAACAATGTGTTCTTGAATATTATAGACATTTTAGGCCACAATGTTCAAAACACTGTGTTCTTTTTCATACATTTTATTTAGATGATTGAAAAACCCTTTTCATAGTACTATTTCTGTTTGGATTCTGGTTAGGGAATACTTAAACAAACTGAACATTAATATCCAGGGACCCTGATGAGATGAACAGTTAAGTGCTGAGGGAACTGGTAAATGTCATTGAAAGACCACTTTCCATAATCTTTGATCTATCATGGCCATTGGGAAAAATGCTTGAAGGCTGCAGAATGCAAATATCACTCCTGTCTTGAAGCTGGACGAGAAGGATGACCCAGGGAACTACAGGCTTCTCAGCCTCATCTCGATCCCTGGAAAAAGATGATGGAACAACTAATGCTGAAAACCATTTCCAGGCACAGTAAAGACAAGCAAACCATCAGGAGTAGTCAGTGTGGCTACACCAAAGGAAAGTCGTGCTTGACAAACTTGATTCACTTCTTTGATGGAAGTGACTGGCCTGGTGGACAGAGTGAGAGCAGTGGCTGTTGTCTACCTGAACTACAGTAGTGCCTATCACACTGTCACCCATGTGATCCTCATAGAGAAGCTGTGGATGAGCAGACAGTGAGGTGGTTTGAAAACTGGCTCAGTGGCTGGGCCCACAGGGTTGTGATCAGTGGCACAAGTGTTTTAGGGTGCCAGTGATTAGCGGTGTGCCTTGAGGGGGAATACAGCCCTGGGTACAGCCCTGTTTAACATCTTCCTTAATGGTGTGGTTGTAATGAAGAGCATTGTAATGAAGATCCCTCGGGGGGATCTTATGAGTGGGTATGGATACCTGAAGAGAGACTGTAAAGAAGAAGGAGCCAGACGTTTTTCTGTGCTGTTTAATGACAGAACCAGAGGCAATGGACACAGACATACACAGAAGACTGAGCACAAGGAAACACTTTTTTTACTGTGAGGATGGCCAAGCACTTGCAAAGGTTGGCCAGAGAAGTTGTGGAGATACTCAAAATTTGTATGGACATTGTCCTGTACAACGAAGGGGTTTGGACAAGATGAGCTCTGGAGGTCACTTCCAATCTCACTCATGCTGTGATTCAGTGATTAACTTCAGAGATTTGATCTGGAAAAAAGAAAGAAAAAAAACCAACAAAAAAACCCAACAAACAAACAAAACCAAACAAAACAGAAACAAAAAAAAAAAACTCAAACCAAACAAAAAACTTTTGCTAAAGTATGTTTTTCTGTTCCACTTTAATTTATAGGGCTCACATTATTTAAAATCATGCTTTTGGAATTTATAAATAACTAGAATATTAATTTTTGATTTAAAAGAATTTGTAATAACCAGGCCATTTGTGTGCATTTGTATAATTTATATGTATATATAGAGAGAGGGAGAATATAACTTTTCAATGCTATCTTGAAGAAATTTTGTTTCATAATAACAAAAATGGTATGCAAATAAATTTATTTTAACTATGGCTGTGAATCAGAGGGTTTCTGACATCCACATGCCAACATTTATACATATTTCCAGTATACTTCTGTCATCAAGACTGCACAGATTAATTAACTTCCTATATAAGGATGTTGAGGGCCAAGGCATTTCTTTCTGGTATTTTAGTTGATTTGCCTATGGCTTTTCTGTAAAATAAAGGACCTTACTAGTAGTTTAAAAGCAAATTAATCCATTTCTATCCACTTTTTAAACAGAGGGATAGATTGTAGTAATACAAATGGTCATAAGTCTCTTATGAAGAATCAATCTGTTCTATTTTAAAAGTTCCAAGTGATGTAAATCATTGCCTTAATTTAAAATACTATTTCTTTGCAGTTTCTTCCATTTCTAATTAATTAATTGATCCCATAGATACAAATAATCTCTGTACCAAATCTAGAGAGAGCTCATTAAATTTTTTTCGGACTGATTAAATGACATTAGGATTTATGAGTCTCAGTGGACATTTTGTCATAGAACAGAGAAGTTCAAAGAGAAATTTTCTGTGACTTTTTTGCTACAGAAGATGTAGTGAAAGAGCAGTAGATTCAGAACACTGACATTCAAATATTTTGTAATTTTATTCTATATTGTACAACTAAAACAGGATGAAGAAGGCTGACTTAACACTTAATGTGACCGTTGTTATTGTGAGCTTTTGTAAAAAAGGATGGTAGAACCCTTTTTTCATATTATTTCCTTCATTTTTTTCCTTTTTCTACTTTTGTTTGCCCGTTCAACTCCACCATTTTTAGTGTATGCATGTAGTGCATATATTTTACTTACTATGGTTTTTGGATAAGCAGGTATTTAATTAGTGATGTTTCTCTTACTCCTTTTGTGTTCCTGGAGGTTTAATGTATTAGGAGTACTTTATTTAAAGTACAGAAATTACAGACATGAACAGCCATTCTAGGTGGTGCACTGAGCTGTAAATGGGAATCCCTGCTGTTGAAATCACATATTTTAGTCACCATAAATCTGCGCCTTTTCCATTTTATAAATTAATTGGCTTATACTCTTTTCTGATTGTTTGCAATTCACAAATTTGTTATTTTAGAAATAACAAAAGCATTAAATGTAAAAATACATGGACATTTTTCAGCTTAGTTCAAATCTATATGCATGGCTGTTTCTTCAAGCTTGACTCTAGACTGTTCTTTGCATAGGCCTACATTACCAATTTTTTCTCATCTGAAACAACCTTGAAATAGCTCTTCATGGTATGAACCATTCTGATTTACCCAAGTCCTACCGTCTTATCTCCTTGGACTCACAGTTCTTAACCAGCTGTTTTAGCATATTGTTAGATATTTGTTTTTTCCAGCGATTATAACCTGCGATCGTAATGAGCGGAGTATACCTGACTTTTAAAGTGTTAGGCTGCATTCAGGAGGAAAATGACAGAGAGTTTGTAGTTGATCACTGTTGTTCTCAGACAGTGTCATTTGACAGAGGCAGATACAGGACGTGCCAATGGCTGCTTATTGTGTGAAGAGGATCAATGTTGCTCCACAACACTTTCTAGCTGAAGGTGCATTTTGAAGTAGGAAGCAGAATTTGGTCTTTCTTTTTAGAAGGTACTGGATTTTCTTGTTTGTACTGATGTATTATAGTTCATTAACTAATTCAAATTAGGCATTCAATGGGTTAGAGTCAGTAAAGAACTTACTGTGTTGTCTAATTTGTTGATGCCAACTCCAGTGTAGCCATGTGGTTAGTAGTCTAAATGAAGGCTTTAGGATGTTTGAGTGTCTCTGGGGTGTGTGTTTACTTGTCCCTCATCTGCAAAGTTGTGCTCTGTCAGTGTTCGTGTTAGCCTTGCATCCTGTGCTGCACAGTGACCGGCTTCCAAAAACAGCAGAGAAGATTGTCACGTGGCAGAAGTATGTTGTGGTGGGGATGTTACACCCTGGGAGGTGGTGGGACTGCTGAGCAACTGATTCAGTGCCACAAGATATTGAAACCACTGCTCCTGAGCACACACACACACCTTGCTTAAGTGTTTTGCCGCAAAAACAGAGCTCACTCCCTTGGCAAATTTAGATTACGTAGATTTAGATTACATAGGTTTCACTATGTAATTGTACATAGAGTAATTGAGGGGTGAATGAAGTATATCCTATAGTCCATGTGTACCCAGATTAGTTTCGTTCTATCATGTAAAACATGCCCTGAAGTGTTGAAAGTGGATAGCAGGTGAGATCTGAAAGGGTGTATCTATGGGCTTGGGGACAGAACGTTTCCACTTGTCTGCCTTCTAACCAAGATGAGGTGCAAAGTACAAGGAACCTCCCTTTTTCTGATTTTATAGCTTTTTGGAGAAATGGGTTTTTTGCTTTCATGTATACATCCAAAATTGCCCAGTCTCAACAGCTTGTGTCTTTTTATCAGGAACTAAAAATATCTTGCCGTTAGTCTTTTGTAAAGTGTAATTGGAAAAGTAGTTCCAGCACATTTCTAAAATGCCAAGAAAAGTTCTCCATAGGGACCAGCAATCTGGGACTTCTGTTTTCTTTTTAAAGCAGATTGGAAGAAAATTTTATACTTGTCTTGTCCACTTGTGTGGACTACTTCCTGAAAAAACAGAGAAAGACATCTTTTTGAGCACTTTTGAACCTGAGAAATTCAGTCTCCCAATCTTTGGACTTCCTTGAGGATTTTCCTAGTTACCACATAATTCATCAGCTCTTTGTTCAGAAAGGTTCTTGGCTAGAACTTTTCCTGAATTCCTAAAGCCTTTACATTGCTTGTTCTGCAATGTGACTAGCAGATTTTCTGACTATTTAGTATATGTTGATGGACTAGTTCCTGAATTCCTGCTGCTGTGGGGCACCGCAAAATAATCTACAGTATAACTTTTTTTATGGGTTCCTCTCCCTGCTGGAGAAGCTGTTGATTTCCGACAAACACTGGAGAAATTCAAAGGGATGAATTATTTATAAATCATATTTTAAATTGTGTATTAACCAATTTAAAGTAAGTAGGTATTGAACAATATAGTTTTATGTGTTAAGACCTCCATCTTGCAATATTTCTAGAAGCCTAACAGCTTGTGATGTACTTTTAATGTGATGCACTGCTGAGCTGTGTATTGTCTGAATCGTGCACCTTCCGCAGTTGCTACATAGTCGAAGCATGTAGCCCTTAGTTATATCTCCCAGGCTGGATGGTGAAGTCTGTTGTTAGAAGCTTACCTCCCAGCTGTAGAGAAAAGAAGGTGAGGTTTTTCACCGTGTCTCACAGTCTAGGACTTCTGACGACCTACTTGTCACAACCCACTGGTAGAGGATGTGGTGTTGGCTATAAGTTCTTGTCAGGTGGAACAAATGCCCTGGACCACGTGTCAGGGAGCTCTGATGTTTTATTATACAGTCTTTTTAACTGTGGAAACCAGCCCAATGTTTACACTCAAAAGGTATTGGCTAACAGGCCCTTAAATTTTTACAATATGTTTCCACAAAAAGTATCAGTTAACAAGCTGTTAACTTTGTACAGTATACTTCACAACTCCCAAAAAACTCCCCAAAAGGTGCTGGCTCACAAACAAGCCACCACATCACTACACAAAAGTAATGAGTTGGGGTGGGGGGGAACTGAGCACAAGTCTTAAGGCATAGCAGGAAATTGGCTTAGGACAGCATTGCCCCACATCCATGGGACCTTCTCCTCTGATCACCTTTCCTGTAGCAATACTCTGAATGTTTGAGACAAAACAAGCTTAAGTCTGGTCCTCTACACTACTGTTCACAGGCACCTTTTCCCTAAATTCATAATAGGACACTATTTTATAATTACAAAATAATTAAAGGAAGGAGACTTTGTTTGTTTGTTTGTTTGTTTTCAGGGTGTTTTCATTTATCATGTTCTCAGTTCCTATGGTTGATTTACTTCCTTCCTTTTCTTCAGAAGCATGTGTACTTGTGTGTTCACACATGCACACATCCCCCCTCCCAACCTACCCCTCCCCATGCTGGCAGCGTTTTTTTATATATTTGTGGAAAGAAAATGAGATGTTCCATGGCTTGCAAGTAATTTAACTTTTAAGTGTTCCAGACATTGCCCTTGTTACTGCAGTGCATGTTTATTTATGGATGTATTTGTCTTACAGAGATGAAAAAAAGACATTGAAATTCCATGCAAAAAGTAACCTGGTCAAGGTTTGTTTTCACTTAAGGTGTCTTAATGATTAGAAGAGGAAAGAAGGATTATAATTAGTTCTTAGTCTTTGGGGTACCCTACTTGGGGGGGTGAAGAGGTAGGAATACATTTTTTTTTCCTTGCATTTGTCTTGATAATGTATCAAGTAGCTGCTAAGGGACTTGATGAAATGTGATTCAGAATAATAAATTATGCTCTGCAGCCTTCTTTGCTTCTACGTGAGGTGAGTGTGTAAGCACACAGAGACTGGTACACCTCCAAATTCAAAAAGCATTATATTCAGATTAGCAGGTCACTGGAGATATGTTGCTAATTGTTTTAGGGAACTCATTATGGGTATCATCACATATTAATTATGCATGGTAAGTGGTAAAAAAGAGGGAAAATCCTTACTTTATGATAACTTGCTCACTGAGTTATCTTTTCTTTCTTTCAAGACCTTGAGCATTTTCTTAGAGATGCCAAACAGCAGTCATTGAATAATTAGATTTTAATTAACAAGAATTTTCACAAAAATTGTTTTTAATGTCTTTTGAGTTATAGCAAGGATGAATAAATCCTCTTTCAATAAGATCTAGTGCACAGATCATCTCTGTATCTGAAGTTACCTTTTGTAATCACCCAGAGCTTGTTGTAACAATGGTTTTCAACAGTTTCAGGACAAAGAATGAAGACTGAAATAAGGAATTGCATTGTTGGCAGTATTTTTTGGTTGCTTCTTTATAAATTATTATCATGGGGAGACCTCTGGAAACCTTTGAAAGACTGCAGTCAGCTATGTGTTGTTTTAATGCACTAAGGCTAGGGAATGGTGAAGGGGTTTTTTTACTGTTTGTTTGTTTGTTTAAATTACCTGTTGTTTGTGGAGATGTGGTTGTAGGCAATTTTCAGAGAGCTGGTATTACGTGGTAGGGTTCTTATTCTGTTGTGTGATAAAGAATTTGTAAGAGTCTGTCTTTTTGGCATGGTTGCAGAAAACCTACATATAGAACCATCAATTAACACTGGTAAATTATTCATAGTCTAAACAGGGCAAAGCTTTTTGCTCAGACTGATTGCTGCATCACAAAATAAGTGCACTTAGAAGGTGATTACAAAGTGTACTCCATAAAGCAATATTGCAGATTTTTTATTGTTATTATTGTGATAGGTGTTGCAAAGATAAAAGACCTTGTAGTATACAAAGGAACTGAAGACATGAACACTTGTCTGCTAAAAAAGGTTGCTTAACATTTCCATTTCAGCATCTTTTTATCTTAGAATAATAGCATGATTCAAAGCCAAGAAAGAAATGGTTCAAGTGAAACTTCAGTAAGACAGAAGTAAGTGATTCTGACTTAAAGTTAGAATACAATTCCAAGAGGTGGTACAAATGCTGCCCTCCTATTCCATCAAAGAAGCTTTTCATGTCTGTCTAAATCATACTGAATATAGGAGTTGCTGTTCGTGCTCAGATTCAGTGTCCATCTTATTTGGTACCATCTCTGATGACAGCTAATACCGTAGGCTTAATAATCACCTTTTAGCTCGAGGGTGTTAATTTTTCCACTTAAATTCTGTTGCTCCCATATCAAGTTGTTTCTAAGAAAAACAGACAAAAAATAGGCTCTAGTAACCCTTTCACAGCCTCAGTGGTTTTTCTTGATACTGGTGGGTGCCTTTTTATATGTTATGAGTGAGAAAGATAAGAAGTAATTGATCTGCCACTCAGTATTTTAAATGCTGCTTGTCACATCCCTTTTTATTTTTTGTTCCATAAATAAAGCTCTTTAGAGTCTGTTCAAAACCTCACCATCTGAAAGGGTTGTGTTTGGGATTTTTTGTGGTGGTGGGGGCAGTGATGTGGTTGGTTGGGGTTTTTTCTTCACGTAAGCATTCTGATTGAATTTCTTCAGACCCTTCCTATCAGAAACATTTTAACATAGAATAATGCCTGTGGGATATAATACATAGAGCATTCCAGATGACCATTTTATATATGTTTGTGAATGTAAACAATATCACCCAAGCTCTATGTTTTCACTGAGCTCATCACCCTGGGTTTTCACTGAGCTGTTTACAGTGATGCCTAGTACTTAAACCAAATGTTGGAAAAGGTGTATGTCATTTATTTTCTTCTAGCTAGTGTGTACATCCACGTTTCTTGACCATTTTATTTAATTTGACATTGGACCACCCAGTAGACTACCTTGTCACTCCAGAGTTCTTACAGATGTTATCCCAGATGACCTACATACCTTTGTGTCATCAGCAGATTTTACCAAGTATGGAGTTCAGGATTTCTAGTCAATACTTCCCTGAGTAGCCTCAGAATTATTTTAAAATGTATCCACACCTATTTTCTAAGATAGTGGCATGGTAATGGAAATGGCTTTTGATATTAGTAATTCCTTCACTTCATAGGTTAGTTGCTTCAAAGCCTCAAGGTTTTACTGACTAGCAAAGACTAGTTGATGTGATTTCATCCGTTGCTGAGAATATCTTCTGTTACAGAGTATGTTTTCCTCCATTAGGAAATTGTCCTCTTTCTCTTGAACAGACACCTGGTCACACTGGTATATTCAGTTGCTGTTTCCAGAGGATATTGTTGTATCCTGTAGTTCAGACTGGAGATGTTAGAAGTTGCCTATTTTCCTGAACTTCAAAACTATTACAGACTCAAAATACTCCTGATTCAAAAAAGTGCCATGGATAAAAAGCATAATGGTATGTGACGTATCTTACTGCTTTTCACTTGCAATAGTGCAGTTATCCCAAGTGAATTAAAACAGAACCTTTCATTTTAGAAAGAATGATCATGTATCTGAGATAGAATCCATTTGCAGTCTTTACATTAGCTATGATATATCATTTGAAGACTGATTTCAGTTGTGAGTTTTTAAATTTCCAGGCCAAAAATTTTCATTGAAAATATTTTTTTTCTTAAATTTCAGCAAAAATGTTGGCAGTTTTTTTAAGATGTTCCTCAGAAGATAACAATATTTTTGCAATTATGGTAATAACTAGTACAATGGTCATATGATAATTCCATGAAGAGTTACATTGTGTAGAGTAGGTGTGTGAGGTTTGGGAAGGTAGAATTCCTGTAGTCAGATGTCCTAGAAGTCCAGAATAATGCTGTGACTCTACCATACTGTGACCATTACTACATCTGGGAGTGCTTCCCTGTTTTCCTGATGTTTGTGTGCTATTCAGTGTGGTCATCATATTTACATTTAAGTACCCATTAAACCATGAGGGGATAAAAAGCATCATATTCATGTATGCTGGATCACAGGCATGAAGCCCACTCTGGACAGCTGTTGGAGTACATCTAAGTATAAGTATACATAAACATCTTAGACTATAAGGAGTACAGATGTAGCGTGTAGAAAATAACCACTATAGACACACTGATTTACATTCATTTAACGAACATTGTGGCTTTTTTAGTGATCAAGATTCCAAGTTCTTATTTTTGATGACAAACAAGTATTGTCCCTCAATTCTTCTCAGAATTTAAGAGTTAACAGAGGTCATTCCTGATAGAAATAAGTAAATCAGACAGCTCTGCTTTCGGCTGTGTTTTCTGCTGCCCTGGTCCAGCAAGGAGCAAAAGCGATTTAAGGAAGACAAATTTCAGTTAATAGCCCAGCAATAAGAAGGGGAGAAAGAAGAGCATGTACCAATGATTACTGAAAGAGTGTATTTTTAAATATACTGCTGAAGAAGGATGAAGAATGTAGGCATGAAGATTGTACAAGGCACAGAGGTCAGCGTGATATAAGACATAGAGCTGAAAGTGGGAGAAAGAGATAAAGAATGCAATTAATGAAAGGATAGAAGATGTCTAGGGAGTAGAAGGAAATAAAAGCAAGACATAAGTAATTGTGGGTAAGATAATATAGGGCCTTGAAGGTGAAAATGAAAACTTGAATTTGTAACTGCATTAAGTAATCTATATACCTTCATTATAAATTAGAAAGAGTTAATAGTGTGCAGTAGCCCATTTGTCCTTAAGGCTTTCTCAAGCATTTTTTAGGGAGTATAGATGAAGAGTGAGGAAACAGAAGATAAGTTAATGATGTATATACTGAAATAGTAAAAGCATTTACTTTTTTGAGGCTAAGCATTCTGTCTCAAGAGGATTGGTAGATGATGTGACAAGGCTAACATTACAGCAAAAACTCTTCAAACATTTAGGATGCTACATGTCTAAATTTAAAATCTCACTAAGATAGTGGAAAGAAGAGTCAGCTGCAAATGTGTACTTTGGCATGTCTCTCAAAGTAAAGTTTTCTTTAGAAACACTGATGTCAGAATTTCATCTTCTATTCTAGTATTGCATTAACTAATAATTCTAAAGCATTTGAACAATTTGTTACTGTCCCTTTCTCCTGTCATTTGATTTTTTTTTTCTTATCATCTTAGCAATCAGTTGAAGAGCAGGTATGCTTGAAGGATGGTTGTTGACTTTGAGTAGGCTGGTGGAAGACTGTTTTAGTGATACCTGCCTATTTACAGCTCCTCTTTACAGCTGTTATTAGTAAATGACAGCCTTAATTTTCTTTAAGGTGATTAATATTTAGTGGAGTAACTTTCTTGTTTCTCTGATTTTGTTTAAATAATACAGTGTTAATGAATGGGGAATAAAATGTTCCAGAAGTCAAATACTTAGAAAAGGCCTTCAGTGCAGTTTTTCTCAGAAATTTTGAAATTTATCTATTCTTTGCTAGAACAATTCAGTCTCACCAGCTTTCACACCATTTTTAAAAATCTGTGAATTGAGTCCTTGGCTTCTCTGTCTGAGTTGAGTATGTGATCTGGCTTTGTGTAAAGTGATTACTAGTAAGATCTTCAGGCTCAATGTCAGTCCAAGGATGAAGAAATCCATCACAGAATGCTGTATTTTAATAAAAGGATTTCAGTTACTCGGCAGTATAAAGACATAATAATGCTTGTGACATGCTGTGGTGTATTGCTTTAGGATCAGACTGAACATTGGAATAATAGCAGCATTGAGAAGAAAGGAAAAGGAGGATGTATGATTTGAGCATTGCTTTTTCTTCTATTGATTTCTATATTTAGCATAGTGTATGGCATGTCAGGCCCTGGTTATAAAGACCTGTCAAAGAAACTACTTGGATTCCTGGTCTTGCATGTTAGGAATCAAGCAACATGTGATGCATAAACTTTCATAGAATTGGATAGATCCTAAGGAAGATCCGCTACAGGATGCAAGTGTTGGGGTTTGTTTTAAAAGCTTGTTTGCAGACCCATAAAAGAGGCTGAGAGAGGTGACAGCAGGTGGGGGGTCCCAGATCACACCTTCCCAACTGCTCCCACACCTCTCACAGAAGTCATCATCCCATCAGAGGCCCATCTCCAAATGTCCAGAGCAGCACAGAGTCCTGAAGGTAGACAGGAGCCCAGATTAAGGACTCAGAGTGGGAGACAGCCTGTTTGGGCCCTCCCAGGGCTGTCCCAGAAGCACCATCAAGGTAAATGAATGCTGGATCAATCCTTTTGGACCGAGGGGAGATACTGCCTAGGGCGTGGCACACAGTATGGGATGCAGAAGAAGAGAATTTGGGGTTTCATCAGGATTTATTACCAGGAAATAGAGGGAGAAGGGGCTAAAAAAACTGAGTATGTAAATAGGTGACACATTTGTTTGGCCATACACAGCTCCTTTCCAGTGCAGTGTTTCCTGTATTAGCAAATTCCACTCCTAGTTCTACCTGGCTGAAGGGCATCTGTTCTGTGGCCTGTGTGTGTGTGTGGCCAGCAACTGGAACAAGACCCGGGCAGGGGCCCATGTGTCCATGGTACCAGTGTCAGGAGAAAGCAAGGATCTGGGTGCTGACGAACGGGCAAAATGAGGTGCCAGCCCCCAGTCTGGGATGGCAGGTCACAGGGGCCCAGCCCAGGCATCTGCAGAGCCAGTGGCCGCGCTGAGTGTAAGCATGTGAGCACCAGAGAAGAGGCAGCTGAATGACTTCATGGGTTCTTGGGAGTGCTGAGTATAACTGCACTGATCTGTGTATCTAGCCTTGTGTATATAGATACATAGGTATTTATTTGTGTGTTTGTGTGTTAGTGCCTGCTGGGAGGCTCAGCCTTGCTACTGTTTAGAGTGGGAGCACAGAGCTGTGGCTGCCTCCCCTCTGTCAGGCTATTGGATGAAGTTCTATCCCCAAACAGCAGTAACCCCTTCCCTAACATCACACGTTTCTCTCCATAAAGGGAGGCTGGATAACCAGATAAGGTGTAGGTGTTCTAGGTAGGTTTCATGCTCCTTCTGTTTCAGTCTCCTAATAAACCCCCCTCCTTTCTACACATCTCTCAGAGCCATTTGAGCTGAGTTGCACAGCAGAAAATATGCAAAGTAAACATGAAGGTGTGCCCCTATTCTGTCTCCCCTGCCCCTCTCATCCATATTGCCCAAAGGTGGGGGATGTTTTTCTCAGTTGAGGTAGTCACTGTAAAAGTTTAATTTCTAACTTTATGCTTTTTATATATTTGTGTAAATAAGTCTGTAAATGCTTCTTTTTCACTTAGAATTTCTGTTACTACCATGCCTTCCTTTTTGCTTCAAGAGGAAGAAAGGGAACAGATTGTTTAAGGAGACTCTAGATTTTCTGTTTACAGAGCAATAAATGTTCTGAAATGAACTGCAGTTGTATATGTTGTAAAATTGCTTTTGTTTGACAGGTTAATAAATCTTAGTCAAAGGTCTGAATGACTAGAGATATTAAAAGCTTGTGTTGCCTGACAAAACCAAACAAGCCAACCATCTTTTTGCATTTCTTTATAAATACAGCAAAGGGCTCAGTGTTATTTCAGTTGACCATGGCTCTCATTTTATTTGCAAAGCTTTTGTGGATCTTCCACACATTTCGTTCTTTTGGCTTTTTTGGATAGGTTTTATTTGTTTCTTTGTTTGTTCTTTTTTGGTGTGGAAAACAAACCAAAATCACCTTAATTGGCAAATGCTTAAAACGCTGTGATTCTTCAACACGTACACATGTTCATGGTGCAGACAACCTTTAGTTAACTTTTGCAGGTATGAATAAGCCTAGGAATTTTAAAGAATTTTAAATTTGTGCTTTCAAATCTATACCTGTGTTGATCTTGTGGGGTCATCTGTTGTGTCACTTTCATGCATAAACATCGGAGAGAAATCTACCCTATATTCACCCTGCAGTAAGGATCCTTCCAGCAGCTGAATTTAGGTCCTCAGTTGTCCCTGGATCCAAGTCTTGTGCTTCCCTCATTCCACAGTCTCTCCTGTGCACACACAGACAGATTTCTTGGACAGCCCCGGATTCCAAGGCCTTTTCAGCAGCTGTCCGAGGCTACCCTGTACCTACTCCATCCCTCCAAGAGCCAGCGCTGACTGTACTCTTGCCCATGGGGACACTTCACCTACTTGCCAGCTAGTCCAGCATGCTCTTTGCTAGCCTTCACCCCCTCATTTGCACAGCCATCCGAACTGCAGGTGCTGCACTGTGGGCCCGCGGGACTCTTGGTCCCATGGCAGGACTGACACTGAGACCTCCATGCACATGCATGTTCACAATAGTAAGCCCTTGCTCAGGAAAACCATCAGAAACGGAGTTTAATTGGAGGAGACAGGACAGTGTACACAGACTGGTGCAGGAATGGCTGAGAACAGATGGCCCCTACTCACACCCCACCAGCCCCTTCTGTCTCACATTCCCACAGGGTGCCTTGACCCATTGAGCCTCTCCTGTTGGCATGTCTGTGTGGCCCTGTGGCGCCAGGAGTGGCTGGGCCAGGGCCTCACAGGACTGCTGGGGCTCCTCCTGCCTCATCAGGCAGCACAGGAATGAGCTGCTCATTAGGCTGATGACTGCTGTGGTGTGACTGGGAGCAGCTGGCCAGGGTGTTTCAGGTTCCCCCACCTGTCCTTGCTGTTCCTGCCATGCTCCTTCCTCTGTGCAAAAACGAGCAGTTCTATCACATAAATTAACATCTGTGTGCATATATGTATGTATTTTGTATATGAAAATGTGCAGATCCCTCTCCGTAGAAACTTGGCTATTTTAAATGTTTATGTTCCATACATACTCTTTGGACTTAGTAGTAATAGGTTGTTTCATAACTGTAGAATATTTAGAAGGAAAGATTCTTATTAATTAAGATCAGCCTACCTGAACTGTGTTCCTTTTCTTCAAGGAAGGTAGTCAGGAAGGCAACTAAAGCAGGGAGAAAAACCTTTTTAGTTTATGGGGGAAGTAGAAAAACATGGAGAAGAAAACCTTGGCTAGAAGCCTGCAGCACTACCAGTGCTAAGCACAAGAATATCTGATTGAGAGAAGCATTTTGAGTGTCATGAGCAACATCTTTGCTTTTCATCAAGGTGCAAGGTGCTGGATATCTATGTGAACTAGCTCAAAAGATCAATTGTCACTTGATTTTTTAAGGTTTTCTTCCTGTTTCTTTTGGTAACAAAGTTAAAACATTGCTTAGTTGAGCTTATAACAGTATTTCTTGGCAGAGTAATTGTTTCTTTCCAGTTTTAATCCATTATCTTGATATCCGATAGAACTACCTGTTAAATTCCTGCGTTCATTGTCAATGAGGAGACTGTTCTCTATGGTTTTAAATGTATTGAAGAGGTTTTTCTGCAGATGCAGGGTGAATGGAGAAAAGAGAATTTTTCATGTCTTTTTCTCACACTGTTCTGCTTGCTAAGACTAGAACTTAAAAACCTTTGAAGGCTATGAAACAGGTGCTTTTAGCCACAACTTCAAGATCTGCAGACCCAGAACATAAATCCCAGAGTCAGTCTTTATGTGTGGATGAGATTTTGAGTCCTCAGTCTTTAGACATATTTGCTATTTGATTTATCAGTTTTCTCTATTCAGTTAATGAATCTTACCTCTAACTCGCTAGAAGCAGCTGCAATTAATTATCAAAGACTTGAAATATGATAGAACCCACTACAACTTATAAAAAAGCCAAGGAAAAAAAAGCCACCTGAGCCATTTCCTGTGTGCTGAATCACAAAATTTGAGATTCTCTTTTGCTTGTTCATCTGACAGGCAGCCTGTCCTCCTTTATTTTATTTTTTGTAGTCACAGCATATTTTAACTGGTAGCCAGAACATATAATTCAGTGGACTGTGTTGCAGTTATACTTTGTCACCTTGACACACCTGCTTCAGTCTGGTTTCCCTAGGGAATCCTTATGTAATGTCTGGGTGCTGAAGCTTCTGAGTTATCACTAAAATGCTGCTCATGACACTCG
Organism: Origma solitaria; assembly: GCA_013397895.1. Taxonomy (NCBI): domain Eukaryota; kingdom Metazoa; phylum Chordata; class Aves; order Passeriformes; family Acanthizidae; genus Origma; species Origma solitaria. The sequence continues at coordinate 284,671 of VZRL01001508.1, forward strand.
GATGCTTGTCATTTTATCCAGATTCTTGGCAATATCTTGGCATCTGTTTCTGAACTTACTATGTTGCTGTATTAGAGGTGTTTTCTTTCAGATCATGTGTTGTGATGGTTAGAGCAATGTAATATCACTCTTTCCAGTATGCCATGGTTGTCTAACTACTATATAAATACACACAATTTGTTTTTAAATAGAAGAATGGTGGACTGTGCCTAGGCAGAGATGGCTTGTGGTTTTTTCCCAAAAAACTGTGTGTTACAGGCCCATTAACTCTCATTCAGGTGCCTTTCCGTAATTTGACTGCAGGCATTTGTAGAGAAGGCAATTTGTTTTTGACTTAACTGTGAAGAAGTGTGTTTATATCAGTATTGAGGTGACTGAGACACTTCCTAATGGAGTGTTTTATATTCTCATCATAGGTTTTCTGATGGTCACTTAGCAATAAGTTTTGTCTGTATTTTTTGCACATTTGTCATTCAGACCTTTAAATTCAGAAGTTCCATTAGAGTGCCGTCTGTCTCTGCACCAGTGAGTCTAGCTGCACACTTTTGAACAGGAAAGAAAACCCAGTTGATTTCCTGTGGTCAGAAAAAAAGGTAATTATGATGGCTGGTGGACACCGAGTTGACCAGCAATGTGCTGTTGCAGGAAAGGTGGCTGATGAGGAGGACTGTTGCCATCAGACTAAGGGAATTGATCCTGCCCACCTACTCAATGGTGGTGAGGCCGTAACTGGAAAATACTGGGTGCAGCTCTGCACTTCCCAGTACAAGGGACATACTGAGCTACTGGAGGGAATCCAGCAAAGGGACACCAAGATTATTACGGGACTGCAGCATCTCTCATTTGAGGAAAGCCAAAGCAAGACGGGACTGCTTAGCTTGGAGAAGAGAAGGTTCAGAGAAACATTAATGTAAGTAAATACCTGAAGGGAGAATGCAAAGAGCCAAGCACTTTTTAGTGGTGCCCAGTGACAGAACCAGAGGCAATGGACGCAAACTGAAAGACAGGAGGTTCCCTCTGAGCATCAGAAAACCCTTTTTTATCATGAGGGTGACTGAGAACTTTTGAAGGTTACCCAGAGAGGTGGTGGAGTCTTGCTCTTTGGGGATACTCAAACACTGTCTGGATCTTGTCCTGGGCTATAGGTGTCTCTGCTTGAGCAGGGGGTTGGCCCAGGTGACCTTCCGAGGTCACTTTCAACCTCAGTCACGGAATCACAGGATCACAGAATATTCTGAGTTGGAAGGGACCCACAAGGAGCATTGAGTCCAGCTCTTACGTGAATGGCCCATACAGGGATCAAACCCATAACCTTGGCATTATTAACACCATGCTCTAACCAGCTGTCCTGGGATCATGTGATTCTGAGTCCACACAATACTTATGTAGTATTTGCATATCTTCTGTGTATACATCTATATTATGTGTGGTCCATTACATACCAATAAGTAATTGATAATTACCTAGCAAAATAATGTGTCAGCAAGCTTTAGAGTAACAATTCCAACAGTCTCAGAGAAATTGACACATTTAGTTTAAATGGGAAATCAGCCTTCATCCCTTCTGTAATGACTCAGTCAAACTGTTGAAGGTCAGCAAATGCAGGATACTTCAGATCAGCAGATTCACTAAATGGTGATTCTTACTTTTAATATAAAGTCATTATTGTGTTGGATGAACAAGTACTTTTCACTTAAGCATATGGCCTGGTGAAGTGTTTTGAGGACTTTGCCCATGAGAGGTCATTTTACAGGCAGATATGTGGTAGTTTTCCTCTTAAATTAGTCTGCCATCTGTCAGCTTTATACTCTGTTGAATCTGAACATTATTTGTGGTTGAAATATACAGAATGGGAGGGGTTTTTAAATAAAAATGATATTAAGGAAAGCTGATGAGAACTCAGATACTGATAAACTTGTTTCTTTGTAGAACTGAATACCCAAAAGTAGTTACTCATGGCAGAAGTTGTGTGACAAGCATAGGGAATAGTTGCTGATACCATGACTGGTATTTCCAAACTAATATTCATGTTAAGCCAGTGTCATGGTTTTGTTAGTTACTGATCTAATATGTGTCTTAAACTGAATAAGCCTTAAACCACAGAAAGAGAGACTATCTGTATGGGGACCGTGTATATACACCGTGTATTATCCACATGCAAACATATACAGTTAAATAAGCGTGTTTTCTATTTTTGTTCATTGTTTACTTTGAAGCATTCATTTATATTTTGTGTCCCTTATTCCATTCATGGAAAATGACCTGTTAGTCTTCCTGTAAGCATGCCTGAGTCAAAATAAGAACTGAGAGCCTTTGGTTGAAGTGACAGTTAGGATTCTATTATCTGGTTAGAGCTGGTCTAATAGAAAAACAGGCACAGCTTGATAACTGTGGGTCATCAATGAATTTAAAATGTGTTTCTATGCAGTATTTAAAATAGCTGGATAAGATAATTAGGGGAATTGTGACAAAAGCATGTTGAACTATATAAAGACTTCAATAACTTTCTGCCTGTGAATTCATTTTAAAAGTATATTAATTTTCTTATTTACAAAAATATTTGAGCTTGGAATTTATAGTAGAAAGAAATTTTCTAGAGAAGCAGTCTGTTTTAATGATTGATCTAAATAAAACTGCTTGATATTCACTGGCTTTCTTTTTCTGCATTTTTCATAGCTTGAAATACCTGGGTAATTATTGCTTCCCTAAAATAAACAAAGCAAGCTGATAAAAACAAGCTAGAGATTAATGTAAAAAACATGACTTCTCTACTGAAATCTTAAAAAAAAAATACCTTTTTTTTAAACTTTCCTCTTGTTCTTAATACATAATACATTCTTATTAGAAATCTTGGTTTTACCAGTAATAATTTTATTGATTTAGTAGAGCTTGCTGTGCACTTACAGTTAATCCCTCATTCAGGGTTAGGAGAGTGGTTCCATTGAATTAATTATTTCTCATAATAAATAGTTCAAAAGGGATATATCATACATAGGTTATGTAGAATTTTTTTTTTTTATTATTATTGATTATTTTTGGTGGTAGTTTTCACATTCTTTAGAAATAGTGTTTTTAATACACAGAAATAATTTCTCAGATAAAGAAAATTATGTAAGAAATTTTGAATCCTGAGCTCCATTTGCTTGCACAGTCAAAGCAGCTTTGTAAACTAAGAGGCTGAGAAATCATCTTTTGAAATCACGGGGACTGTTAATTAAATAGATCTGATTATTGATGTAATGAGGCTTTCTATTCCAGATGTGATATTTTTAGACTGCTGTTGCAAAAATAAATTATGGAATTATGACATTCCTAACCATAACCCAATGCCCACAGGTGGGCTACTGTTGAAGGAGCACATTCATAAAATCTTGCACAGTCTTTCTGTGGTTTTACACATACAATCTGCTTTAGTCATGCCAGGTATATAATGGGATGAACCCATAAGACTGAAGGGGTGAACCCATATGATTCAAATACTGCCCAAAAGGAACACTTATATTCTTCTTAACTTTAGGAGTTAATATTTTTTCCAGCTTAGTTTCGTACCTTGTTCTCCATTTTCCTCTTTGAGAGAATTGTATTGAGAAGAGAGAATTGCCATTTTTAATGTATTTGTTTCCTCTAGTTGAAGTATATAGAAAATAATTATTAGAATTTTGTTAGTGTTTTGTTTGTTTTACTTAAAGGTGGTAGTTTCTGGCTTCATGCTTGGAGTTTTATGCTAATAATCTTAAATACTCTCTGTGATAACTTTCAGCTTTGAATTTTGAAAGAAAGGCTCTTTTCTTACTGATCAGGAAGAGTTAAAGTGTAGCACAGCTATATCTCACCAAGTCATTCCAAATTGGTGACAGTTCAATGAGAAGCTTGCACTGAAGAGAAAAAAAAGACCTTTTCCATGATGTTCTTGCACTCCCAATGAAAACTTGTTTAAAGGTTAATGCCTCTTCTCACCCTTTCTCTCTTTATTGAAGAAATCAGGAAATTACTTAATGTCTGAAGCATATGTGGGCTGTTATTAACACTTCCGTGAAAGATTATACAATAATTAAATAATGTTTAGATCAAATTGATGTAAATTTCACTATGCACTGTGTGGGAAAATAACTCTGGTCAAGGAGACATTATAGAACAAAAAAAAAAATTGCCAAAAGAGATTAAAGAAAAATCAGCTTGCTCCATGAGAATCAGGTGCCTTCTGCAGCACCTTCTGAGGCAACTGTAGGCAAGTGATAGTGCCCAGTTACAAAAAACAAACAGGAGGGGTACCTGCTCTGGCAGCCTGTGCCTGTGGGTTTGTCCGTATTCCCTGTGGCAAAATGTTCATTGCTTTTATTCAGGAAATATTTTCAGTGCCTGCTTCCAGTTTCAGTTTGAGACTTAGAATTTGGATGCATCCAAACAGTTCCTCTGGGTGTGCCTGGTTCGTATCTCTGATGCGTTTGCTCATGAGATCGGCCTAGCCTCTTCTCCAAGGTGCAGAGTGATCATGCAGTAGCTAACATGCACAAGCTGGAATACAAGAAACTTCTGGATTCTTGGAAGACCATTTTCACCATAGGGATGGTTTCACCACATGGGGGCAGGTTGTCCAAGAGGTATGTGGAATCTGCGTACTTGAAAATGCTCAAAGCTCACCTGGCCAAGGACCTGAGCAGCCTGATTTGGCTTGACATGTGTTGGGTAGGGTGTTTCCAAATGGCCTCCAGGGATCCCTCTCAGTGTAAATTGTCCTGCAGGTCTGAGCTCTGTGTGCAAGGTGCATTGCTTGAATGTGTTGTGTATTACATACCAAGGAAGTCAATGGGTTTGGTAAAGATGGTTTTCTGTGGAAGGGAAGGCAGCACAAATTAACTATTTCATTGTACAGAATTACTTTTTAGGCCACTTTTAGCGATAAATGACATAAAGCCCCAGCGTGTTATGCAATATGGGTAGCCTCAGTAGAGAACATCTTGAGTATTTGCCTTGTGTTCTCCATAAAGGAACAATACCCTTCTATGGCTAATCCAAGCTGCAGTTGATTGAGTTGGATTTCTGCTGCTGGGATATTGGACACTGTTTCAGAAACGCCTGGGAATTTCTTGAGGCCTGTAACACAAGTTGCCATACAAAGTTGCCAGTGTGCTGTCCTTTAAACACACAGTGCTCTGTGAAAAGAGTGCTCCAGCCATCTGGAATGATCAGAGTAACCCCGCATGTAAATGTGACCTTCTCCCTGCCTCACAGAGCCGCTGTGTCTGGGGCTGACTGTCACTCTCAGAAACACTTTCTTTCAGTTGATCAAGTCTTGAAAACAAGCAAGAAATATGAAATTTCTTCTCCTGCTTCCCCATCCAAACCATTTTATTCCTTCTGGCCTTCCTTAAGATAATGTTCTGTGAACTGGTTTGTAAGAGAGGAACTGCTGGTGTGGGCTGAAATGTGAAGTGGCATTTATGCAAGAGCTAGAAACACAGAGTGATCTAATTATGTGCGGATGTAACACATTTCCTTTTTTTTAAAATATTTTTCCTCATTTGAAATTATGCTAATGATTTTTTGTTTTATAAGTTTTAAGGTAAATAATTTGATTCTTATATTGGTCTGCAACATACTCTTAGTAGTGAGTTAATAAAAATCTGAATTAAAAAGCATATGTGCATGTAATTTCCAAACAGTTCTTAATATGAATCATTGACTCATAAAGAATGGTAGCTGTAGTTAGTATTCTGAATACTCTGGTGCTTAATTCATTTGATTTTAAGTTTCCAGCTTGTTTATTCATTTGTTATAGCATTTAAAAACATCTTGGCTTACTCCTTGTTTTCCTTAATGGAACTAAGTTGAGGGGCTGTAAGCTGCATTACTTTCTTAACAGCACATTTAATATGATTCTCTTATCCCTGGCTGGTCAAATTGGCACATATCCTTAAAATAAAATGAAATGTAATTCATTATTGTATTCACTATTGGGATTTTTCCCGACTATTTCTGGAAGGAGTGTAAGTCCAAAGATTAGGAGGGAAACATTAATCACGTTATTTCATTATTGTTTTTTGTTAATTCATCAGAGAATTATCACAGTAGGAGACCAAAATTCCAAATATTACAGCTGCTTAAAATGGATTTATTCAATAATGTTTAAGTAACTCTGATAGTAAATGGGTCATGCAGCAGAAATACATGTTCCCCTTGTTCCCAGGTACTTGGAATATCAAAACATAGGAAAAAAGAAAACATAAATTGAGCTAAAAAATAGCCCAACAGTGTCTTATGACATGTTAAAGTTGTTTCCTCTCTCTTTTTGTGTTTTTCCACCACCTCCCATAAATGACAAACAGCACCTTTTCAAGATCTCAGCACTTTGTATGGGATATAGATGGGTCTGTGTTGTGTTCTGAATTATATTATGCTTCTTGAAAATTTCTGGGTCACTCACATGACTAACACAGTTGATCTGTACTGGAATTATATTGAAAATCTCACAAAAATTGAGCAAGGAAAAATTATAAAAGTTGTTGAACAATACACAAATGATGATTGCAATAGTAATATCTTTGAGACTGATTATTTCTTAGATACTACTTAGTTTTGAATTTCAACCATATAGTATGGACTAGTTGTTCACAAAGAAAAAAGTGAAAATACTTTTGGCAATAAACAGCAAGTTACCTGTAGAAATGAAAGGCCTGAGCACCTTCTGCTTCACAGAAATAACAGTGTCATTCTTATATCCGTGTGAGCTGGCTGTACTTGGTGAATTCCTTCCTGCATTCTGTTTGGGGGCTTTTTTTAGTGATATGATGAAATCTGAATTGGTCCTTAAATGCTTATAGAAAACTGCATGCATATATATATATATAAAAATTAATGTATAAGGGTACCAAATATTTCTAGAGTGCAGATTTTACAGATAACCCATCATGTTTTTGACCAGTTGATTATGAAGGGGGAAAACATCATTTAAAAAAATCAATCAAAATAAACAAGTTACACAGTATAAGATGCATCCCATAAGAAGCCCAAAACATACTATGTCACATTCTGATACCAAATGTTTCTGTGTCATTTGAGGACAGATGATGAAAACTTTATTTCCATTATTTCATTGCAGAACAATAGATGGTAGTGTTAAATTTGCTGATGAATTCTGTGTGTATAAATCATGGCATCTGTAGTCTCATCCTTCAGTCTGTTTTAGAGCTGATACAGTAGTGTCATATGTAGTCAAGGATATTTATTCGATAAGCACTCCCTATGCATATGTATTACCTTCACAGGTTTTCCAAAGTCTTAATTTCAAAACTGATTTTAATCTTTTATCACTAATAGCAATAACACATATGGTTATCCCTGTTAGTCACATAATTATTCCATACAGACATTTGCAGTATACAGGTTAGAGAGCACCTGCTGTACATACCAAGAGCCTAGCACTCTTTTCTTAACTTCTTACATTTCATGTAGGAAGATGAGGTAATGAGGTGCTGCAGTGATCTTATTATTTTTTCCTTTGGTTAAGTGATTAATTTTTCTTTTTCTAGATTCATAGAGTGAAATATAAATTAATATACTTTGCTACTTTACTTTCTTAAGCATTTAGTTCATTCCAAAGTGAGAACTGTCCTATATTAGTATGACCTTTTGAGAGATCTCGTAGCAGTAGTACTGATCAGTGACACAAGTTCTAGAAATAATGCAGAGAAGCAGCCAGAATCTCAGCTGAAGTCTGTATAAATCTCATCTGTCTCTCAGTTGGAGTGATGCTGATGTTGCAATACTTACGCAAAATGGGAAAGAACTTGGCTGCTTTCACATCTCTAAATTTAGTGCGTTGGTGGTCCAGGACAATGAAGAGTTTATAACATTTCTGTGTATTAATAAATCCATTTTGTGTGTGAACCTCTGTAAACCTTTTGTCATCCATTAAAAATGTGACTCTGCTGTTGACAATAAGTTTCAGTAGAAAGAAAGACTTAAGGAAGACATAGTACACTTATTTCCTGTAACATGTAAGCCACTGTAATTATGGGTCATTTGCCTGGCCTCTTTGGTAATTAAGAGTTCTAATTGCATCTAGTTCCAGGGAATTAGTTAAGCTGCTCATTATGCGTAATGCCTTCCATAATCATCAGCTCCTCTCCTACAGTAAGCTTAGTGACATCATGGAAGTCAATCAGGTCTTTCAAGGCAGAGCAGAGATGTACATTCTTTTGTATGAGCTGGATCAGAAAAGGTTTCTGAAAGGCTTTGATAATGCTTTTCTGTGCAACATTTAAGCTTATTCTTCAAAAAGCAAAGCCTGTCAGAGTTTCATTTATTGTCCTCAGAGTGCTTAAGGTCATGAATTAAGGTATTGTTAAGAACAAAACATGCAGGCAGAGCCGTGCTTCCGTTCTAATAGCAATTGTACCAAGCTTTCCAGGATCAGCTGGTTACATATTTGTAGTTAGCAATAGTGATATTGATCAACATTTGAAAGTTTCACATTGTTCAGACTGTTCAGTGACTGTATGAAGGAAATAAGCACAAAACAGATTGGTGTGATCCCTTTTGCTCACTAAAAATCATTAATTAAGTTTTACTTTATTACATGCAAGGTATAAAGCACCTTTTACTTTTCTCCTGACGGACTCCAAGTTGTTGCTGACATGTTGAAAGGCAAGAATCAATCTTTTAAAAAGAAAGGAAATCAGAAGGAGAAGGTTCATTCCTTTTTCCTCTTCCAGTGTTTTTGACAGATGGGTATATAAGGGGCAGAGATTTAATACATCTTGCAAAAATGTTCACTTTGAATGTAATAAAGTTTTTGCAAGTTGCAAGTTGGTTCTCTTTGAGCACAGCCAGAACAAACATTGTAGAGCCTTTATGTTCTACAGCAAAATATTTGTATGTTTGGGAACCTAAAAGATGCAGTATACTGTTGTATGTTCCTAGAATCATAGAATATCCTGAGTTGGAAAGGACAAGGATCGTCGAAGTCCAGCTCCTGGCCCTGTACAGGACAGCCCCAAGATTCACACCACGTGCCTGAGAGCATTGATTAGTAGATGTGAGGAAAATTGCTCTAACCATCCCAACATCTGTTTTCAATTACTAAAGTTACTTGTGGCAGTGATTTTGGCAGTAGCAGAAGTAGGAGTGCTAACAATATTGATAATAAATGCAGTATGAATTGTAGAAGTATTAGAACCATGTGTCAGTATAGGTCAGAATTTTTCAGATCAGGATGCCAAAATTTGCTTTGGGTTGTCCATGACCAAAAATTCAAAGTGAACTCTAGACAATGGCAGGAAGAGATGCTTTATTATGTGAATTCTGGAATGAACTCCAGAACCATTATCTTTTATTATATAAAATTTCAGACCATCTGATTTTTATATATTTATCTTGTATATTTATTACTCAATATTCTGATGTTAAATTACAAAATCCACATAAATAATGTATGATTAGTTTTAACAACTTTGCTTCCAAACTGCAATCTTGAATGATTGTGACTATTGTAAGGCATGGAACTTCTACCTGACTAAACTGTCTCTTCTCTAAATATAACCTTCCAATATATTTGCTTATGTTTTTTTTCATCATTGCTTTGGAGGAATTAAGAAAATAAAGCATGATTTTGACAGCACTCATTTCTGCTAAGTGGTGTCTGTCTCCCCTCACCCAAAGTCCTCCTGTTGACTAAGGTAGTTGAATGTTTCCCACCTTGTGTGTGTAGGGAATGCCACACCTGTAAGTGAAAACACTGCTTTTGCCATTTTGCAGGTTGTAAAGTTGGTTTGGAAAATCTAAATCACCTGCTTATAAAGGTATTTAGGCACTTACTTGATTTTACTTTAAGCTTGTGATTAAATCCATCCCTATAAAACAATGCACTTAGGAACATCTGAATAACCAGTTTCTGGGATTTCGGTATGTGTATTGATGGGTTTCTTTTTAATTGAAATTAATTAAAGGTTAATTACCATGCAGATGTTCAAATTGAGAGGTTTGCTCTTGTTCTAATTAGGGATGTCTAAGCCAAGAATGAAATTTCCTTTTCCTACTAAGTTTCACTCAGGATCATTCTCTCTTTTAAAACAAGCTATTAAAAGTTCATAGTAACCTTTTTTTCCCCTCTCATCTCCTTGTTTTTCAGTGTCTTGTGTTAGAAGATTCACCCATTGGAGTCAAAGGAGCCATCGCCGCAGGAATGCAAGTAGTTATGATTCCACATGAAAACTTAAATCCAGATCTTACAAAGGAGGCAACACTGGTGCTGAAGTCCATGGAAGATTTCAAACCAGAACTGTTTGGTTTACCAGCATATGATTAATGTGTAATGCCTATGAACACATACTTGACTGGAGATTAATTAAAAGTGAATTGAAATTTTATTTTGATTTTATGATTGTTTTTCATCTTTTACTCTGTTTCTCAAAGCTACAGCACAAAAATCCTGTTAACACCCAGTCTTTTACACAGTACCTTTGATAAATTATCTGTAATGTTTATGATTTGTCCTCTTGATAAATGCTAAATTAAAGTAGCATATTTCTGTTAAGTGTATCCAGCCTTGTTCTATTCACATAATAATGTTTTCTGGGAATATTATTAAACTATTTAAACAATTTATTGTAACTGCATTGGAAGCTTCTTGTTCTGTTTCCACTTGAATGACTTACTGTTTAGATCTTAACCAGAAATCTGTTCTGGATTGGCTTTCATCCCATTATTATGTTTTTGTCACAGTTATTGCTATCAATATGTTTATCCTTTTCCTCTTCCCATACTTGCCCATCTATTCCACTTGTATTGTGTTGTCTTGGGTTTTTTTACCCACTTCTTTGCAGGGATTCTATTGTTCTTTCTGTGTTTTTTATTTTGTTTTCTTCTTAGAGACTGAATGAGATGACTTCTAAATGTCCCTTAAAACCTCCATTATTCTGTCATTCCATCATCTAGGAGCTATACAAGGTTATATGATCTTAGAATTTAACCAAAATACTTTGTATGTTGTTTCTTTCATTTCCTTATATCCTTCTTATTTTCCATGTTGCCATGTAGCCTTCCCATTAATTCCTGTGAAATTAATGCTTCCTGTCTCTGTGCTTCAATTCTGATAAAGTTACAGCACTAACTCTTGTATCCAAATAGCTTTCTGTAGGCTGTCCTTAAATTCCATTCTTACCTTGTCCATGGGCCCTTGTTTTTCACCAATTGTCCTACAGAGAGTTTTGCTATGTATTTTTAAAGTGTAGAAAATGCAGATTTGGTTTAGCTAAATACTTAAAATTTATTTTCCTGGCTACCATAATTTCCATTAAATGTTTATGTTTTCAACTGTCCCTCTTATTTCTGTCTCTGTCTGGCTATCTTGTCAGTACAAAGATAAGGGCCTCTTTATAAAATGCTAGATACATAGATTTTGGTGGAGTCCACAATTACATGAATGACATGATGGATGCAACGTCTTTTACCTTGTCTAAAGAAAGCTATAGTATGTATGTAGCTTTATGACAGTTTTATAAAATTAATTACTGTATTCAGCACTTAAACCCCTACATTTCTACTAAGTATCCATGAGGTACTCCACTGTCTTGGTAAAATATCAAGCTCCGTAATGACAAGAGGCCTGAAATATGTCAAATCAGATAATTTCCATGAATTATGAGAAGCCTTCTGTGTCCTCAGGTTTTTTTTAATATTATATGTTTATATATGATTTTCCTCACAAAACCATTTTCTAGGCATTCCTGGTGTTTAACTGTTTTAGATTTAAGAATGTTTTGTCAGGAACAGAAATTAATGAATTATAAGCCCTTCAGTATTCATGGTGAGTTTCCTTAGATTTTCTTCCTCCTGTACTTAGAAAAAGCTCAGATTTTTACATCTTTTTTGTAGACTGTTACTATTTTCTTTTACAGTGGTCTGTTTATACTTCAAGAAATTAGGGACATTTTATTCCATTTGGTCAGTTGGGTATGACCTAGATTGTACCAGAATCTTTTTATACATATAATATAATGCTTTGCAGTTAAATGCTTTCCATTCTAAGTACCTGGAGGCCTTTTTTGAAGAAAGCCTGAATATTGATTCAGTGTAAGTATTCACCATATTATGTCATTTCTTTTGGCAGTGGATATTGCAGTCATAACTGTTTGACAACAACCTGTCCCATCCAACCTGATCTCTATTTCTGGTCTTCCCAGACAAGATAACAGAAATATTGCTGTATAATTCCTCCTTTGACTCATGTTACATAACACAGAGTTTTACTGTAGAGCAACAATTCTGAGCTTTCAAGTGTAAAACAGATGCCTTTTGGGATCCCCTTCGTTCATAATTACCGAATTTCAACAGGGAAGTTACTAGGTAGAACAAGCTTTAATAAGCTGTAATTAGTAACTTTTTCAAAGTTTTGCATGTATTTAATTTAACTGGTGAGTTTTGCAAAAAAAAAATAAAAATGAGACATGTCTCATGTATACTTTGCTTCGAAGGAATTGTCATCAAAGTAATGAATTTTGTTTTTAAAGATGTAGAGACATTAATAAATATATCACTGATGAAATAAGAATTACTTCATCATGACTACCTTGGTAAGATCAGCATATCCTGCAGTTCTAATTTAATAGCCTTATCTTTCGCTGAAAAGTAATAATCAGAAGAATATTGCTTGTTAACGCACCAGCAAATCCTATCGCATACAATTATTTTTCTATTCATTTAGGATCCCACCTGACAGTTGTCAGTTAGGTTATGGCCCCAAACTGAAGTCTGTGATCCTTAGCCGTATGCCATAACCTTCCCAACTTTCTGGTAAAATTCTCTTCCAGGTACTTTTCAGCCTGTTGTTCACCAACTTCCTAGTCCTGTGCTGAGCAATTTAACTGTTGCTAAAATAATTTTCTGTGTTGTGGTTAGCTTTTCTCTTGACTGAATGAGAAATCAAAACAGCACACAAATCCTTCTTCTACAGTAGCCCTAAAAATCCCGTCATCTCCATTATATGCGAGGTAAATATTCATGTCAGCAGTAGATGACTGTAGCCTGCCTGATAAACCATATAGCAAGTATCAACATATGTTTGTATATATTTCTTTACCCAGTTTTTAGTTGGATTTGTGGCTCTGTAGCTCGATCATCTCAACAACATCTGTTCAGAAAAGAAAAAAAGAAAAAAAGGATTAAAAACTTGGATCCCCTCCCTTCCTTCCATCTGCTGCTTTCCAGATGAAGTCCTGTTCTGACTGAACTGAAAAAAATCCATACCAGATCCTGGCTACAGATCATGAGAACATGTGAGCAATCAGGACATTTGAATGCTCCATCTGTGTTTTTATGAGGAGGACTGTTAAAATCTAATCCAAAAAGTCTATCCTCCAACTCAGCAAGCAGACTTCAATCCCAGTAAATAGTTAACACATGCTTAATTCATTTTTATTAAGCAAAGAATAAGCACCAGCTTAATTTTAAGGATACATTTAATTGTATTTGGCTTAATATAGAACATGTGCTTCAGGCATATCCTGAGAAGGATTCCAGCTTCCAGATGATACAGGCAAAAATTCATGACCAAGTTTTTACCAAGTATTTTCTATTGGAAAATAGGAGAAGTTCAGCAAAGTAGAGATAAATTCAGTCATGAAAATAAAAAAAAAAAATACAAGTTGATGATGTATGAATTACTGTACTGGGATTTAAACTCCTTTCTGCCTCACAAGTGAATTAGGATTTACATTTTACTGGACCTTCAATGGTATTAATTTTGGTTGAATTTCCAGGTTGCAAAGATCTACATAAATGGGGGTTTCATTGAATATATTCAAATAAAAATTCATTGCCTTGGAACAGGATTAATTTCAAAATGCAGTCTGACTTCTGTGAAGCTTGGCATTTGCCTTCTACAAATAAAGATCAGAAAAAGCTGAGATATTCATTCCTCATTTGGATTAGATGTCTTTCTGAAGGGTGCTATGCTTAAACCAAAGAAACCTCTGCCCAGATATGCTTGTGTTGCATATATTCCAAAAAATGTCTTCAGTAGAATCCAAACTAGAAAAGAAAAAATTGCAAGAAAATTGATAGTAAGATAAAATGCAATTATTTTCTAGTACATTAAAATTTATATGTATCTTTAACAAATAGAAAATGAAACCTGAAATTTGCTGCTTTCTTGCTAGCTCTAGATACTGAAATGCACTGTATTTTCCATATAGAAATCCACTTTTTATAAAAAATCTAGATAAATTTAGACACCAAAAGTACTAGCTAGGTAATAAATTCCACAATTCCATGGGCCATATGAAAAATCTGTTACTAATTTTTAATATTAGAATAATGTTAAACAATAGAAATACAGCAACTCTTTTTTTTTTTCCAATTAATTGGTTTCCGTGCATTCGTTTCTACTTTAACCATTTTGCGTTTTCACTGAATTTACTGTGTTTTGGCATTGAGAAGGTAGGACTGGTTTTTTTTGTCAAACTAATGGAAATAAATGGACAGAGGGGAATGGAGGAAAAGGAGTTATCTCAGAACACTTCTCTGTCCCAAGGGAAACATGACTGTCATCAACACTTCATGTTAACCTTCCCTTTGGCCAACAAGTTTAAGTTGTGGGTCTAATCACCTTATTATGTTGAGGAACAGAAGAAAGGAAATTAACTCAAACTAAAGCCCCTTCCAAAACTTTCAAGAGCCAAGGAAACTGCCCTTGGCAGGAGGGCTCACTGATTGTGCCAGTGGTTGTGTCTACACCAGGTAGCTCAGTGTGAAAAGAAAAAAAAAAAAAAAATGCTAGAGGGCAGGGGGCAACATAAGAAAGGCTGTTGATCTCTTTTGTTCTTCAGCCCTTTGATTTATGGGCTCTAAGCCATCATTCAAAATGTTAGGTGCCGGCTCACTCCTGTGATTAAAACAAGCCGCAGCAGAGAGAAGAGAGCATTCTCTCTTTGTGGCTCTTTCCCCAGAATATCTGCAAAATGAAACTGGAACGTGAAATAAAACATTAACAGGCCCATTGTTAAGTATCTGCAATTCCTTTCATTCAAGAAATAGCAGAGAGGGCATTATTTAATGCAGAAGAAGAGAATGGAAGAAGGCAGCTGGAGACAAGGACGTGACCCATTGTACAAACCATCTAGCACCTAGCAATCCAATGAAATGAAGGAAGAAGAAACAGTAAAGTCTTCCACTTGTCCTTAGCAAAACTAAAAGCAGTAATTATGGAGGGAAATTTTTTTGCATTAACAGCAGCAAAACTCAAAAACATACTCAAAGACACAGAACACAGGTTTCTACAGAGTTAACCCCTGTGGCAAGTAGAGCAATTTGCCCACAGAAAGGGATATTGATTTTGACTGTATTTCATCCATGAGATCATGGTTATTTTTGTAAAGTGTATTATGGTGCTGTTACTGACTACTCATTTCACAAGGAGCTATATAGACAACTTCTCATTCAGAGAACTTCGGAAGTTGGAGAACCGAGGTTAATTAAGTTTCTTGTAGATTTGACAAAGCAGTTTCCACTGTATCATTTGGATGTCTTGCTAGTAATTTGATTTTTTACTGCTACCTAGATACTTGGAGTGTAGGCAATGTGTCTGATAGGAACAGTATCCAATCCAAATCACCGTATGGCTGCAGGTGAAACAGCTATCTTACTCTCAGATGTGATAACATGAAAAAGATTAGGAATTTCAGACTAGAGGTTCTTTGTCCAAATAAACCTCTTAGTTTTTTTGAAAAGGAAGTGTTTAGTAGGGGATCACATAGATCTATTGCTGACAGAAAAATACACTTGCTGCCAGCTCCTGATAAAAAGGGGGAAAAAGTTTGGGGAAGATGTAAATATGGTATTTCTACAAAAAAATTTGTGTTATTCCCAATGATTTTTTCTGAAGGCAAGGGAGGTAGAAACATGGAGGGCAACAGGAAGACACACACAGATCAAGCATTCTGAGCCTCTTCTGATTCTCCCAGAGGAGCTGCCTGAGACCATGAGAAGGAGAGGAGTTAGCTATTAACCAAACTAAATCAGAAATGCACAAGTTTTAGCTCTGTTCTTAATTTTTTTCTACTGCACATGAACTTCAGAGGTAAACAAAAATACATGAAATGCAGTTAGGCTTAACTTGCAGAAAAATCTCTGTACACTTTGCCAGAAAGGCAGAGAAGTGACTTTGTGACATAACAGAACAGCCATTGTTCGCAGTGGTTATCTCAGCTGCTGCTTCTCATGCTCCTGACTTAATCAGCTGAGGCATGGTCAAGCACTGGACCGTGGTAGTTGAGCTGAAGAAAGAGAAGGTAAGTGCTACACTAGGGAATGTTTTTCCTTTTCAGAAAATGCTGGAAGACATTCAATAGTGTTGCACCACCAATAGTGTAGCAGAATTTAATTTCAGCAAACAGTAGTTTTGTCACACAGAAATATTTCACGTATTTAACCTGCTGCAGAGTATCCACAGAGACATGGATATCATAAGCTACTTTTAAGTAGGGAGAGAACAGTTTTCATTACAGTACCAAAAAAGGGGAAGGAACAAGGAACATAAGATGAGGGAAACCAAGTGTTAGTATTTGCTAAAATAGCATCTTGATTTAAAAATTGTGAAGACTATGCAAAATGTATTAAATCATTTTATTACTGTGTCCTCATTCTTGGATATGATCCAGAACTGCTAAATTTTACCTGAAAAATTGGAAAGCTGATTAAGTCAAAATGGATTTCCTGGAGGCCTATGACTGCAGCCTTGTAAACTGATCCGTTATAGCCCTCAACATTGTTCGTATTGATGGCTGCATCTGAAACATTGCAAAACTCACAGCATTCAGTTTTTGCAAACCAAACATATTAGGTAACTGATTTTATGTTTTTCAGTGCAATATGAGACAGAAAAACATGGTGGATTTTTCCCCTCTCTAAAGCAAATCTTACTGGAAGGAGATTTATTAATCATGTAATTTCATCCTGTCATATTTCCTTAGCCTATGTTATGTAACTCTTCGTAATGATTTTATCAATGTTACTGAGCTCATATGTAACTGAAATCCATGTTTGGAAATTTTTGGTTTTTTGGTCTGGAGTGTCCTAAACATATTCCACGGCTGTCATCAAATAATTATTATTTTTGTTGGTTGAAAGAACTTGGCCTGTGAAATTGTCTAAAGGGCACAGGTCCTTTTGGTTCAGATTTTCTAGTGAAGACTCAATTGTATCACGTACAGCTTGCAAACCTCTTCTGGTACAAAGGACTTTTTGACATCTACATGGAAGGAGCTGGTGCACAGCTATCGTCTGTGCTCTTCTTAAAGCCAGTTCTCTGTCTGATAGGAAATTAATGCTCCTTTTACCCTCAGGAGAGAATGCTGTATTCTTAGTGAAGTTCACACCTGCGTGAAATTTTGTGGAAGGAAGGAAGGAAGGAAGGAATGGTGCGGAAGGAAGGGAGGAAGGAAGGGAGGGAGGGAGGAAGGAAGGGAGGGAGGGAGGAAGGGAGGAAGAAAGGAAGGAAGGAAGGAAGGAAGGGAGGGTGCAGAAGGAAGGAAGGAA